>JACTAT010000517.1:711-12128 GCA_014526335.1 Chrysaora quinquecirrha | reverse complement strand
ACTCCAATTCTGTACAAAAATGCACTGTGATTTTTATGGAAAGGTTAATGTGTTTAAGTCTTCATTTATAGCATTCTGTGATTGTGACACAAACTTATAAACGATAAAGGGAGATAGCAAGGAACCTTGAGCTACTCCTATTCTGTACAAAAATGCATTGTGATTTTTATACAAAGGTTAATGTGTTAATCTTTCATTTATAGCATTCTGTAATTGTGACACAAACTTATAAATGATAAAGGGAGATAGCAAGGAGCCTTGAGCTACTCCTTTTCTGTACAGAAATGCACTGTGATTTTTATACAAAGATTAATGTGTGTAATCTTTCATTTATAGCATTCTGTAATTGTGACTCTAACTTATAAATCTTTAAGAGAGATAGCAAGGAGCCTTGAGCTACTCCTATTCTGTAGAAAAATACGCTGTGATTTTGATACAACACAGGTTAAATTTGTTCAGGCTATCATTCACTATGACTGGCACGTAGGAATAATAAAAAAGGAGATAGCAAGGAGCCTTGTGCTACTCCTATATTATACAAAATTGCACTGTGGTTTTCAAAAAAAAGTTTAATGGCTTTCATTCATGGCATTTTATAAGTGTCACTGGAAAGTGGTAATAGTGACAATAGGAGATAATAAACAAATTTGTGCTGTACTATTCTGTAGAAATGTGCTGTGAATTTCCGGGGAATTTCCCAAACAGGTTTTATGTGTTTGAGCCCTAATTCATGATATTCAATACATGCGTTTTGCACGTAATACAGACGAAAGTAGGTAGCAAAAATCCCTGTGCTACTCCCGTGTATCTAGCAAGTAAATGCTTGTTGTTATGTTAGATAAGGCAATCGCTGCAGTAACGATAGCTAGGTTCTTCAACTGGATCTTCAACTCTATGAATGTATCCTCTTTAAACTGCTTGCTTGTGTTGCTAAAGAGCGAAGCACGCTCAGTGGTATAGCCGACGGTGGTTTACTTTAGGGCGTACCATTAAGGGCCCCCAACCTTAAAATTTTTTCATTATGAAATCATCTTTCTTGATGAAAACGCGTGTTTTCTGATATGACCAACTGCTTGAAGTGAGTAAGTCATTGATGTTGCAAAGTTGATGCTTTAGAGCAGGATTAGCTTATCATTACCTGGAGGTTTATAAACTGACCCTCTGTGCAAACTGAAAGTCCGCATTTCCTAATTCAGCTTCCTTGTTCCTAATTAGCGTCGGTAAAAGAGGCCCTAGTCCCACAACGTTACTAAGGGCCCCTTAGACCTCCGCTACGCCACTGAGCGCGCTCCTATTAATGTGCGCAGACTCAGACACTTTCAAAGGTGTGGATTTGTCTGAGTTTACGCGCAGGCTAGTTCCTATTCGCTTAGGCCCGGCGGCATCAAAGCATCAAAGTAACAATGTCCTCCCGTCGAAAGAAATGCCATTCGCTTTTGTTTCAATAGGAATCTCATACGCCTTTTTGAGGAGTGAAATGCCCCTCGGTTGTTTCTCCAGCTCTACCCCACTGGCAGTAACAGACCCGTCATGTCCCTTAACCTTAACCCCCTCCAACTGACCTTAACGATAACGACTGACATCGTCAACAGAAGATAACAAAGCAAAACATAACAAAAGTTGACCTAAAAAGCTATTTCGAACAAATTACTCTGATAATCTCGATTCTTTGTGAACAGCAATAACTACTGATCTCCTAAATCACTTGGTCATTAACACGATTAAATTCTAAGCGTAGAGACCTCGTGATGCTATTGTTTATAATCACCTAGTTGCTGTGACATTGTTTACGTCAATAACAACAACAAAACGGCGCGTGCAAGGCTCGTTGCTGCGTATTTAAGATTTGAGCTCAATCATAATGATTTGTGATGATTTATTGATAGTTGTAAGGGTCTCAATCTTGATAGGCGCCTGGAGTTTCGTTTGTACTGGGCTTATCTTAATTTGCTTTTATTGGCTTAACATCTGAGATAGTGACTTATAGTCGTTGCTGCTTGATGTAATTGGCTATCAGTTAAATGGCAATCAGTGACCATTTTGGTGGACGCAGGGGCCGAAGGGGTGCGACTCTTCGACGCAATGTTTCAACAAACATTTGGGCCCCAGTTACATTATGCCGGCATGCTTCGTCGCGCCATGAATTTTGTATCGGTTAGGGCTTTCAGTTACACTATGGCAACTCAATCCGGTATATGACGCTCCGCAAATCGTCATGAAAATCATGGCGCTCTGGAGGTGATATGAAAATCAAGACGCGACGCGGCGACGCAGTGTAATCATGCCAATCCGATATATGACGCTCTGAAACCTTGCTTTTCTATTGTTTCACAAAACAAATGCAAAGCAAATCTGCGAAGGAGCTGCCGTGGCGTCTCGGTGTAACTGCAATGATCGTGATAAAAACCATGGCGCTGCGCTCAGTATAATTGCTTGGCAAAATCCTATGACGGCACGAAAATCAAAACGCAACGATGATGAGGGATTTGATCGTGGAAAATGACCGAGGATGTAAAATTTCACCCAGAGCGATTTTTCACGGTCAAACCCTTAACCTTTATCGATACTTTTCTTCGCAATATTATAAGGGCTAGAAAGAAAGATATTTACCTAAAGCATTTGATTCAAAGCGCTAAATCTGAATCTTGTTTGAAAGTTTTCGTACGAACAAGTTTTCCTAAATTTTGAAAACGAGGCTCTTAGTTGAAAAGGTTTTTTTCAATTAGATGACTCTCTTAGAGATCCCACAGCTTGAAAGTCATATTCTTATGTTTAAGAAGATAAGGAAAGCTAATTAAAAATGTCCAAAACGTGGATTTTTCTTCTTTCAAATAATCCCATCATTGGAAAACTGATCTACAGGAAAACCAAAATCTTGTCTTTTTCAGCTGCGACGCTAACTCGTTACGTCCGAGTTCTAAAACACATTATTTTTGAAAACAACAACTACAGAACCTCGGGTGGGGGGGTATCTAAGCCTAGTTTTGGACGGGGAAGTGCCATTTTTGGTTTGGTTCTTCTAAACCAATTCTTTTTTCGGTAGCCTTCTTTTTCCGGAATGTGTGTTTTTCGAAGCCATTCCTCTGAAAATGGCAGGGTTTGGAGCCCTCCAAAACTTCTACTATCAAAAGCAGAAGGTTTCCGAAACTTTCACGTCATTCACGGTTTGAAGTTCAAAAGTTCAGAGACTTTAATTTTACCAGTTGCTGGAGACATACCTCGAAAGGGGCTGGGGACGAGGCAAGCAATAAGTTTGGCGCGAAAGTTTTCGGATTTCCAGAATTCCTGTTTTTGAAAGTCATGGATTCTGTTTTCGAAATTTGGAAGGTTTTGGAGGTTCAGAAGAATACGCCCTTAGTTCAAAATTTGGACCCATAATTCCGCTCATGTGTTAAAAAATTGTGACCCATTATTCCGCAAACATGTTGGACACTATTGTGCAAAGAAAAATTTTCAAACACAGCAAAATCATCTGATGATACTGTAACAATGTAGTGTTCAAAGTGCAACATCAGCTCTGACTGGCCATTCATTTCATAAATGTTAAGTTTGCCTCCTAACAATTCGGCAAAATTTCTCCAGAATTGTTACTAGCTAGCTTAAATGACATAAAGACAGCCTTGTTTCAACATCGTCCCAGACTTAAACGCGTTTCCTCGACTTCTCAAACGTCGACCGATGGTGGCCCCCCGGGTGGGTTACTTCAATATGTAGACATACTAGACGTGCCGCTCATATGGATGGGTTTTTTCGACCGAAATTCTCTACACATGGGTCTGATATTCTGCTAGATTCTGGTTGATGGGTCGGTATTTTAGGATTTTCTTACCAATAGGTCCCATTATGATTTACCGCAAAGTGGCTGACAACCTTTCTACTTTGTTTTTTGCTTTTGAAAGGATGAATTAGCAGCAACAACAGAGCACGGTCACATTGATTGCAAATAATCGCCGTCAGATTCGATTTTGCGAGATTTTTCGTGAATTCTAGCACTTTAAAAGGGTTTTAAAATCAACCAAATTCATACACAAGGGCTTGAAATTTCCCGATTTTCATGCAAATGGGTCAAAAATCCTTGAAAATCCTATCATACAAATGGGTCCCTTTGTCAAAGTCCAGATTCACGTCTGATCATGGACACATTGAGGTACCCCCCCCCCGGGGGTGGCCCTGGCTTTGACTTAAGGCCTGGCTAAACTAGGAGACATGTTGCACGCGACATTGATATCCATCCCCTTGCTAAACCGATAGATACAATGTCGAATATGGACAGTTAAGTGTTTATGTCGCCTCCTACTGGAATGGACTTGTTATAAGTATACGTTGGATACACAATGCTTGAAATCTTGAAATAAGACGGATAATTAGTCTTGAAATTCATTTCTTGAAAATGAAGCAAAAAGTGCTTCATTGATTTGTGGTTTATATTTTGAGCAAGTGGGCTAATCCTGAAGCTTAGTGGCCAACTGCAAAAGAGAGTTTTTCAAGCATTGCTGTGCTTTCTCAGATGAACGAAAATGGCTGTCGCTAAGAAGAGCATTACAAACAGTGTTTGCGGTTTTGTTTCTTTTCATAACTTTGGCTTAAATGTTGGGTTTTTCCTCAATCTGTTGATCATGCAAATGCAAAATATAATCTTGCACGCATCAAGTGACTAGTCAGGTCACCAAGGATACAACTGGTCTGTTTAAAGAGATCTGGGTGGCGCAACATTTTTCTAGAAGATGGAGGAATAGACTTATTACATTCCTCCCACTCTTTTGGAAACAGCTACAACAACTACAGCAACATAATTGCTGTTTCTTCAGAGTGGCTGTAGTACTTGGAGCGGGGTGGTGGTGTTTGGTGGAGCGCAGACTACGACGAATGTAATGAGTCTAATGGCGGACATGTTGAGTAAGTTAATCTGCTCCGAGTGCAACGACCGGGATGGACCAAATCGGCTGACGTTGTTTACACCCATTTCAGGTCACATGGTCATACCCTTGAGGCACCATTGCTTTGTTGCCAAATTCAGAGTTCGAACCACGCTTAGAATGGCACACAATTTAGAATTCAATTAAAAGGAAAAGCTCCTCAGGAGTATGGCCATGTGACCTCAAATGGGTAAAGACGATTTGGTCTATTGCGGTCGCTTTTACAGTGTTAGGAGCAACTTTTGCTTCAAATTAACCCAATAAAGGAAGACAAGGAGAGAAAATGACACTGCACAATCTCGGTAAACAAGACGCAAGTTACTCACAAAAAGTAACATATTGATTTAATGCCTCCTTGAGCAGATAAACTGGGACTAGAGTCCTCTCTTTCACTTTTTCTCCAATTAAACGTGAATTTAAGCAAAATTTGCCGCATTAGCTCTCCTACACGCTTTTTTTCTATAAGGAACCTACCTCAAGGCCTAGTTCTTAAAGTTCCTTATTTTTGGACCTCTTTTGAGGCAAGCATAGTTCAAGAAGTTCCTTAATACTTAATTTTAACTGCACATACAGTGGTCATAACAATAATAGAGAGACACTTGCATGTGAGCAAAGCTCGGGACTACTCAAGGAAACATTTGATACATGCTTAACGTACAATTTATGTGGTTTTCGACTCCAGGAACCGGCTTTCTAATTCTTGATTATTTGCAATGATAAAAGCATTCAACATTGAAAAGTTCCTTAATAATTTTCTCTTAAGTAGTATAAGTTCTTTAAATTTTCGAACCTTCTACATGTAGGTTCCTTATAAAGTGGTTCTTTATATTAAAAAAAGCGTGTAAAGCAACTCGAAACTAGGTCTTCCCACGCGGAAAGGATTCCCTTAATGAGGACGTCCGTCATCTTCCAGGAAAATATCTCGCCGACCCAGACCTCATCGAAGAAGTCTTGTTGATGGGAAATATCAACATGTTCGCGCAAATCGGCATTGATAACTGCTGTAAACGTTTTGCAGCTTCTTAATTGCTTCTCGTTGTGCATTCTCAAAAACACTGGGGTATCTGTTATGCATCCGGGCGAAAAGCTGATAGGAATACACTCTTTTTGTCTGGTAAAGAATCTGGCTCAAGGTCTAGTTCCAAAGCAACCTCGTCCCCAGGCCCCAAATCGAATTTCCTCGAATCTCAAACGTCAAATCGATTTGGGCCATGGTACCGGCCACAAAAATCTGCCAAAATACTGGAAAATTTGGCCTAGGCATCAAAACATGATGAAGATTCTGAAAGCAGATGTTCTTCGAAAGGAAACGCAAAGAATTTCATTGATAACTATAATGCAAGATGCAATACCGTACGTAGCATCAGTTTTTAGTTTTTATAGATGTTTTCCACATAGTTTTCGGCCTATTTTGGTGTGAAATTTTGAAGAAACTGTGACGTCACTTAAAATATCTATTGTTTGAACAGCCAATCAAATTGCGAATAGACGAGGCCGATACCAGGGTCGAATATGGACAGCGGAGTTTCACGCAGAGGCCTATTCGCCCTGGGGACGAGGTTGGTTCCAAAGTTCCTTATTTATGAAACTCTTTACATTAAATTGTAGTACCACAGTTCCTTTATAGTCTGAAATTTAACTGCAAATTTAGTGGCATGACTAGTATATATAGACACTTTAGTGTCAAGACTAATATACACTTGTATGTGAGCAAAGCTGGAAACTACTCAAGGAAACAATGGATGCATGCATAACATACAATCGATGTATGTTTCGACTGCAAATGAAAAAGACCGGCTTCTTTCTTCTTTATGATAAAAATATTCAACATTGAACAGTTCCTTTACGATTATATCTTTAGTAGTATTAGTTCTTTAAATTTTTCGGCCTTCTACATGTAGGTTCCTCATAAAGTGATTCTTTATAGAAAAAGCGTGTACTCTTGAAGAGACGCTTCCTTCTTAGAATGCGGCGCGTGCCCGACTAACGCCGTCGCGTGGCGAGGTATTTAATGCCCGTGCCGATCCAATTGATCAATTACTGTTAATTTGATTATAAGAAACACCCAGTGTATTTTATATGCAGTATGGTTGGGGGATGTGTAGTACCGTGGCGGATATTCAGTCTGGTGGGGGGATATCATGATTGCCGTGGGGAAGCATCTCGAGTACGGTGATGGATATTCAGTCCGGTTGGGGGATATCATGATTGCCGTGGGGAAGCATCTCGATTACGGTGACGGATATTCAGTCCGGTGGGGGGATATCATGATTGCCGTGAGGAAGCATCTCGATTACGGTGACGGAAGTTCAGTATGGTTGGGGCTTACCATGTTGCCTGTGGTTGGAAACCATGATTGCCGTTGGGACCAATTATGATTGCCGTGGCGGATATTCAGTCCGGTGGGGGAGGGATATCATGATTGCCGTGAGGAAGCATCTCGATTACGGTGACGGATGTTCAGTCCGGTGGGGGGATATCATGATTGCCGTGAGGAAGCATCTCGATTACGGTGATGGATGTTCAGTCCGGTGGGGGGATATCATGATTGCCGTGAGGAAGCATCTCGATTACGGTGACGGAAGTTCAGTATGGTTGGGGCTTACCATGTTGCCTGTGGTTGGAAACCATGATTGCCGTTGGGACCAATTATGATTGCCGTGGCGGATATTCAGTCCGGTGGGGGAGGGATATCATGATTGCCGTGAGGAAGCATCTCGATTACGGTGACGGATGTTCAGTATGGTTGGGGCTTACCATGTTGCCTGTGGTGGGAAACCATGATTGCCGTTGGGACCTATTATGATTGCCGTGGCGGATTTCAGTCCAGTGGGGGAGGGATATCATGATTGCCGTGAGGAAGCATCTCGATTACGGTGACGGAAGTTCAGTATGGTTGGGGCACACCATGTTGCCTGTGGTGGGGAACCATGATTGCTGTTGGGACCCATTATGATTGCCTTGTTATATATTCAGTCCGGCGGGGGAGGGATATCATGATTGCCGCGGGGAGGCATCTCGATTACGGTGACGGATGTTCAGTATGGTTGGGGCTTACCATGTTGCCTGTGGTGGGAAACCATGATTGCCGTTGGGACCCATTATGATTGCCGTGGCGGATTTCAGTCCAGTGGGGGAGGGATATCATGATTGCCGTGAGGAAGCATCTCGATTATGGTGACGGAAGTTCAGTATGGTTGGGGCACACCATGTTGCCTGTGGTGGGGAACCATGATTGCTGTTGGGACCCATTATGATTGCCTTGTTATATATTCAGTCCGGCGGGGGAGGGATATCATGATTGCCGCGGGGAGGCATCTCGGAGTTCGGTGGCGGATGTTTAGTTCGGTGGGGGTACCATGATCCCGATTGTGGGATACTATGATTCCCGTGGGGAGAAACAAAGGAATTTACTTAGTACTGTAGTTTCTCTAAGTGTTCAGGTTCGAGTACTGAAAGTTTCTAAAGAGTTTCTTAGATATCTATCTTGGCGACATAGTAATTGTATCTTCATGTTTTGTTTGTCGATGGTATTTGAATGCTTATGGCCTTCTAATGTGCCTGCGTATCGCAAAAATGCTATAGCAGATGAACAAGGGAAATCAAAGAAGCTATATCGGATGGAAAAATTCCAGTAAATTGAGCGTCTTAAACTTTTCGCCATTTCAGAGTTTGGGTTTCTTATAAGAGCTCTCTGTGTGAGACTAATGTATTGTCCGTTGTAGAGAGTTGTCCGTTATATGAAGGCATGTTTTCATTAATAAATGGACGGAAATGTTTGTCCGCTGTTTGTAGGTGTCCGTTGTATGGAGGTGTCCGATAATGGAAGATAATTTCCACTGCAAATCGAAGAAAATCTTAACATAAATAAGGAAGTAAGTTCGGCACATCTCAAAGACTTTTCTCTTCTGAGACTTAAACGAAAACATCATGAACTCTCAGACAGTTGTTGTTGGCCACACTATGCACTGCTTTTGAAATTTAGTTGAGTTCTAGCTGTTTATAACTTATCAGATCGCAACTCGAATTGCAAAATCTTCAAAACACCTGCCCAGAGGACTCTTTCGCAATAAAAACCAAGGATCAGGGTTTTCGCGTTTCCTTTTTTGCCATTATACCTGACAGGCAAGAGGCACACAGACAAAGACAAGATCACGAAAAATCGATTAAAATCACTTTTTAAAAATATCTTTCTCTGATAAGTCTGTTTGCTTGAGATTTCAAGAGAACGGTGTTTAGTAAGAGAGCGTTCCGTAATTAGCGATTAGCAAATATTGAGCGGTATCAAAAGGCCAAAAGAATATTAAATATGGAAGAAACAAAAGAACAGTTAGGCAGATGAAAATGATAATTTCTGCGGAGTTCTTCTTTTAGAGGAAAGCTGTTTTGTAATAAGCTAGCGGTTACTCTGTTAGGGGGTTAAGTAGGATAAGAGTGCCGATGCACTAAGAATACGACACAAAACATCGAACATTACTATAACTTATTTACTATACTTTGCTATGCAGTGTTATGCTATACCATGCTATGCTGTGCTATGCAGCGCCATGATATACTATGCTGTGCTATGCTATGCCACGTATGTTATGCTATAATATGTCATGCTACGTTATGCTATGTTATGCTATGCTATGCCACGTATGTTATGCTATAATATGTCATGCTATGTTATGCTATGTTATGCGATGTTATGCTATGCTATGCTACGTATACTATGCTATGTTATGCTATAATATGTCATGCTATGTCATGCTACGTTATGCTATGTTATGCTATGCTATGCCACGTATGTTATGCTATAATATGTCATGCTATGTTATGCTATGTTATGCGATGTTATGCTATGCTATGCCACGTATGTTATGCTATAATATGTCATGCTATGTTATGCTATAATATGTCATTATGTTATGCTATGTTATGCTATGCTATGCCACGTATGTTATGCTATAATATGTCATGCTACGTTATGCTATGTTATGCTATGCTATGCCACGTATGTTATGCTATAATATGTCATGCTATGTTATGCTATGTTATGCGATGTTATGCTATGCTATGCCACGTATGTTATGCTATAATATGTCATGCTATGTTATGCTATGTTATGCGATGTTATGCTATGCTATGCCACGTATGTTATGCTATAATATGTCATGCTATGTTATGCTATGTTATGCGATGTTATGCTATGCTATGCCACGTATGTTATGCTATAATATGTCATGCTATGTTATGCTATGTTATGCGATGTTATGCTATGCTATGCCACGTATGTTATGCTATAATATGTCATGCTATGTTATGCTATGTTATGCGATGTTATGCTATGCTATGCCACGTATGTTATGCTATAATATGTCATGCTATGTTATGCTATGTTATGCGATGTTATGCTATGCTATGCCATGTATGTTATGCTATAATATGTCATGCTATGTTATGCTATGTTATGCGATGTTATGCTATGCTATGCTATGTTATGCTATGCTATGCCACGTATGTTATGCTATAATATGTCATGCTACGTTATGCTATGTTATGCTATGCTATGCCACGTATGTTATGCTATAATATGTCATGCTATGTTATGCTATGTTATGCGATGTTATGCTATGCTATGCCACGTATGTTATGCTATAATATGTCATGCTATGTTATGCTATGTTATGCGATGTTATGCTATGCTATGCCACGTATGTTATGCTATAATATGTCATGCTACGTTATGCTATGTTATGCGATGTTATGCTATGCTATGCCACGTATGTTATGCTATAATATGTCATGCTATGTTATGCTATGTTATGCGATGTTATGCTATGCTATGCCACGTATGTTATGCTATAATATGTCATGCTACGTTATGCTATGTTATGCGATGTTATGCTATGCTATGCCACGTATGTTATGCTATAATATGTCATGCTATGTTATGCTATGTTATGCGATGTTATGCTATGCTATGCTACGTATACTATGCTAGGCTATGCTACGATTGTTATGCTATAATATGTCATGCTACGTTATGCTATGTTATGCGATGTTATGCTATGCTATGCTACGTATGTTATGCTATAATATGTCATGCTATGTTATGCTATGTTATGCGATGTTATGCTATGCTATGCCACGTATGTTATGCTATAATATGTCATGCTATGTTATGCTATGTTATGCGATGCTATGCTATGCTGCCACGTATGTTATGCTATAATATGTCATGCTATGTTATGCTATGTTATGCGATGTTATGCTATGCTATGCCACGTATGTTATGCTATAATATGTCATGCTATGTTATGCTATGTTATGCGATGTTATGCTATGCTATGCCACGTATGTTATGCTATAATATGTCATGCTATGTTATGCTATGCTATGTTATGCTATGCTATGCCACGTATGTTATGCTATAATATGTCATGCTATGTTATGCTATGTTATGCGATGTTATGCTATGCTATGCTATGTTATGCTATGCTATGCCACGTATGTTAT
>JACTAT010000064.1:2012494-2133000 GCA_014526335.1 Chrysaora quinquecirrha | reverse complement strand
CATAGGGAAGGTCTTTGTTACCATACAGCAAAATCTGCATTAAAACGTTGTTTGGAAAATTGGTATATTCGAAAGGTCGTAATAATTCGAGAACTCCAGAGATAAGATCTCTTTGTTGAATATTAAAAGAAGGGCAGAGCAACAAAAAGTGTTCCGCATCCTCAATACCATCGTTAGTGGGGCACATGGGGTTTATGGTATCCCTAAAATTATGCTTGAATTTTTGCAATCCTAATATATTGAGTCCAACCCTGGGTTGTGTAAGATAGGATAAACCTACTGGGTCATGGATGCCAAATATACATTTGGCAGGGGGTCTGATTATTGATAGAAGCTTCGTCTTAAAAACAGCAACAGATGGTGCAAGTCTAATCTCAGGATTAAGTTTATTCCATTCAAAAAAGCAATGAGGATAGAAGCTAGATTAAATTCTTCTGTTCTGACCCTTATTCGTCCAATGACATCCTGGTTGTGAAGAGAATATTGCGACTTATGCAGAGGTGGGATTGGCTCTTTGGTATAAACGGGAATTAGATTATTCAGGATCTTGTAGAAAAGAGTAAGGCGTCTCCAAGCCAAGCTCTTAGTACAGCTTTTCTCACGATGTTCCTCTCCATGTTCCTGTTATTGCTTGAGCAGCAGAATACTGATTGGACTCTAACTTTTCCATTACAAGGAAAAACAAGGGTCCTAGAATAGAACCCTGTGGTACGCCCTGTGAAATATCTCCCCAGATAGAACACTGCCCATTTAGAACATTTTGCTGTTTTCGATCCTTGAGAAAACTTTGAATAAGCAAAAGAAGTTGTCCAGACACACCAGATCGTTTTGACTATAAATAAGGCCATCATGCTATACCCTATCAAACGCTTTGGGAATATCAAGGTACACAGAACGAGCATCAAGTGGAGGATTACAGTGAAATGCTTTGAAAATTGTGTGCGTTATGGAGTTTAGTTGGTTGATCGTTGAATCACCAGGACGAAAACCTGATTGATTTGGGTTGAGTAGGTCACATGTCACAAGATGCGAGTACAAAGAATCATAGATAAGTTTTTCAAGTATTTTCCAAAAGATTGGAAGTAGGGAAATAGGACGATAGTTTTCTTTTACATTTTTCTCATTCTTTTTATGAACAGGCACAACGTTTGCACACTTCCATATTTGGGGAAACAGACCACTCCTCAAGCAATTTGTAAATATTATCCAAGTTGGAAAACAACACCACACTTAGATGTTGATGAGACTGTCCAACCAGTGGTCATGCCATCTTGATGTGTGCCACTTGCCCAAAAGGATAGACTGAAAGACGAACTTGACCGACTTGAAACGCTTGGAGTTATCACCAAGGTGACAAAGCCTACCGATTGGATTTCTAACCTTGTCTTTACGGAAAAACCCTACTAGGTCCAACCAAACTAAGGGTTTGCATAGACCCATTTATTTTTTTTTATAATTTTTTATGGATTTTTATATCTTAACACTTTTATTTTAATCTATTTATTTTATGAATTTAATTTAGGTTTTGATGTTTTAGGTTTTTTTCCTTAAATAGCATAGTATACGCTGTTACTCAGATATATACCGAGGTGAAGCAGGAAGATGAAAAACCCACAGGCCCCTGAATCCACAGTCCCTCGGGCTACCTACGGAGAAAAGACTAAAACCATCAGACAACACTTCAGTTGGATATCTGCAGAGCTATAACATGTGGCCAGTGGAAAGGCTGGAACGGCAAGTGAGAAGGCTATGTGAAACCCAAGCCCTTGACAAGGAAGTGAATCATCCTGAGAGATAGACTGCAACGCTGGAAACGGGAACACGCTGCAAATCTCAGGAAAAGAAGGTATCAGCATAACAACTGGCAAGTTACTGAAGGAGGCGTTATTCTAAGGATATTCTCGAGCGAAGGACAAGGGCAAATGGAGTAGAAGACAGATATTGAAGAGGTACCATATTTGAATTCTGGAAAGGAATCATAGGGCAGTCTTGAAACTTTGACAATGATTGAATAGACTTCCTCAGATGGAAGAGGAATGTACAAGCAAGAGTGCGGGATGTAGTGGAACAGCCAGTCCAGGCTGATGCAGAAAATTGGCAACCATGTGTAGTAAGAGGATACTTGCTATCGCAGAGGGACTCAGGGCTTTTGTCAACAAAATGATAACAGCTGAGATAGACATACAGGCATGGCTAGTGGAAGGAAGGACAAGCCTGATATTTAAAGACTTAAACTATAAACCATGTGTTGATTGTTGATTATCATCAGCAGTGTGGAGAGGGTCATGCCACTCTTGGTCACAACATTCCAGATACATGTGGGAAACCGAAATATCAAGTCAGAAAAAAACAGATTACATTGTGGATTGTTCCAGGGCGACTCACTTTCTCCCTTGCTGTTTTGCCTAGCCATAAGTCCTCTCTCGATAGCACAAAAGGCATCCAAACGTCTCACAGGTTTCAAAACAGAGGATGGTGAGTTTACTCACACCTCCTCCACATGGATGACCTCCAAATCTTTGCCCCTTGCAAGAACTCACGTGAGAAGAGTATGGATGTTGCCATTAGAGCATCAAAAGCCATAGGCATTGAACTGAGATTTAAGAAATGTGGCATTGCCCACAAATCTGTTATCACAAACAGAATTGAGATGGCCAATGGTACAGAACCCCAAACATATCGACAAAAGCCAATCCTGCACTCAGGTGACGTGTAGAAGTGCCTGGGACTGGATTAGCTGTGAACGGTAAACACAGAGAATACAGCGAGCCGAATACTCATGGAAGTGAGTAAGCAGGCCTGCCAGATTGTCAAAACTGACCTTAAGAGCAAATGTGTGACTAAGGCCATCAACCAGAAAGTAGCAGGAGTACTCCGTAACTATCTGGTCGCCGGCCTTTTGACCAAGGGTGATATAAGACACCTTAATGCTAAGATCTAAGCCCACCTGCGGAAAGTGAGATATCAAGATGGTTCAGCATTAGCCCATCAACTATACTTGCCAAGAAAAGCCAAGGCAGGGGTACTTGCAGGCTAGAGGAGCTATACTGCCAAACAGCCTTCTCTGTCGAATGCTATCTTAGCGAGGCAGAAGACGAGCTAGCACAGCTGCTTTGGCAAAACATTAGAGCTTTGGAAATATACAATCCAGGGCACAGGATATCTACAATTATCCCCAAGGTGTTTCAGTCTTTTAGCATGACTGAATACTCTGTCGGAAAATGGTGAAGAGCAATGGAAGCCAAGTACGAAATCTTAGCCAGAAATTGAAATCCACTGTAGCCAAGACATAATGAGCAGCAAACCAAAGCAGCCATATGCAACTCAAAATGTCATACTAAGTGTGGCAAACTGGTTGGGGGAGAGAAAAAATGTGTTATTACTGTTCTTGGTGTGTCCCGAAAGGTTGAGGACTCACCATTAGCCAGTTTGAACTTTGACGCAGACTGAGTGCAACGCACAGGTCCAGTCTTAGCTGTGCAACAACTGTATGGCCTGAGCCGGGCCAATACGACGGAAAGGCGGCTGCAGGCTGTAATTTCCAAGGATCTTAATCAAGTAGGGGCCTACAAGCGGATCTTGGAGGAGATCCGTAATCAACAGAGTAGCCAGCTGATACATGATCAGCAGGAATCCGAAAGGCCTGATTCACTAGGCCCTGCAGATGATGGCACGCAGCCTTGGTACGTGCTACTGCTCGAATCTCTTCAGGGTGATAGTTTTGCTACACCACTAGATCTAGGCAGTATTACTCTGGGTGAACCGGATGATAATACTTGAAGACTAATAGATGAAGAATACGAGAGTTGGATTAAGAAGTACCCTGCCAAAAGGAGGGGAAGAACAAATCCCAGTGCACGCAATCGTAAACCCCGTAACAAAAAGGAAGCAAAGAGGATGCAGTATACGGCTCTTCAGAGAGCTTATACTAAGAACAGAGGGAACTGCTAGAAAGAGATCAAGACAGGTAATTGGAAGAAAGAGAAGAGCACACTTCCTCTTGATGACATCGATCCTCCATGGAGAAAAATCATGAAGGAGGCTTCTCTGCCAAATGCCTCTTCATCAAATTAGTGACGTGCATGAATGGATTAATGAGATTCCCACTGTCCCTATCTACTATCTAGCGAAACGACAGCCAAGGGAACGGGCTTGGCATAATCAGCGGGGAAAGAAGTCCCTGTTGAGCTTGACTCTAGTCGGATTCTGTGAAAAGACATGAGAGGTGTAGGATAAGTGGGAGCAGCCAACATATACACAATGTCATTTTTAACGATTATCGTAAAACCCACAAATGTCTCTGATTTTAATGATTATGGGTAAACTCGGATGAAGTTCAGCAGAAGCTCCTTCGCACAGTCCTAGTCTTGCTGCATGTGGCTGTTCGGAGTATAGGGCACGAGGGCACGGGGCGAAAGCGATTTGATTTCGGTAGCAGAAAGAACAGAAGAATAAAATGGCGTCCATGACAACCGAAGCAAACCTTGTCGGAACCACAGTTGAAGAAAATGGTGATTAGATTTAGATTATCATATTTATCTTTTTTCTTTAAGGCTAGATTAAGAATGAAGACTGTTACTGTCCAAATTCAGCCCAAAAACTGTGTCTGAGGACTATAGGCCTGTGGCCTGTGTTAAGGTCGGTGTTAGGCCTATCTATTTTAATTTCTCCAATTAAAAAGACATCAAGTAGACTATTTGATGCAAAAATGTAACAAAGCATCTAAAATTTAGTCTAAGTACGAATTTTCGCTGTCCTAGCGCTTATATTCTAAATATTATAGGTAAGCATTCAAACTTCCCGATTCTCTTTTAACAAACCTAGATCATAAAACAGACAAAACATTAGGGCGGTTCTGTAGAATTTTTATTTCTCCAAGTCAAAAGATATCAAGTTTTCAATGCAAAAATCTTATATAGCATCCAATAATTTGTCTGGGTGCAAAGTTTTACTTTCTCAGCGCTGGTATTATCGTTTTTAGGAGCGTATCTACTTCATTTTACTTCTAAGCCGTTGTAGTTCCTGTTTGTTGTGTACCTACTAGAGTATGTTAAGTACAATAAATCTTAGTGAAAGTTACTTTCACTATTCCTACTTTCCCTTGCGGTTAGCTATCCAAGGAGCCCTTTATGTATGTAAAATTCTAAATAGTTATTGAAATGACAGAAATTAAACAGGTTACCAAGTTATGCTTGATGAAGTTACAGAAGGCTCACTATTACAATAAATATGTCTTTGTTGCATTATAGCCCACTCAAGTAAGTCGAAACAAGCTCCAAAGAAAGTAAGTATCATACCATTTTTATTCTATTTCTTATCCAATTTATGTGGAAATAACACTACATCTTTCCAATGTTTCTTCCCCTCTTTCCCTGCCCAACAGACTACTAATTGATTTATTATCTCCAATCATCAAGGTCTGTGAAGCTGATGGTTGTGGCAAAGAGAATAGTGTTCGTTCTTCAAAATGTGTCGCTTGCAATCATCCTTTCACGAAGAAAAAATTTGTGCCAAATGTGCCAAAAGGCAAAATCAATACCACTAAGCAATTTGAAATTTTGACCAGTAGGGTAAGCTCTCTTTTTATTTCTATTGAAACTAGAATGTAGAGGATTTAATTTCAAGTTGATTGAACAATCATTGTATTATTTTTTTCTGATACCTGATTGTAGATTTAACCTTTAACAAGATTTTGCAACATGTTGATCATTTGACCAACTTTCATGCAAGATGCAATCAGTTATAAAATGGTTGAGGCCCTCTTATTGTATAATTTTATTGTTTGTTGGTCCTCTTTCCTTTGCTAATTTTGAGTCTGAACTGAAATTTTGAGACTTTTGGTGACAGTTTAATGAGACAGTGACAAAATCTACAATGTCAGGAGTTACAAATGTCTTGGAAAAGACATTTTGGTTCAATCTGTTTTTTTTTTTAACATTTCTGCTGACTCGTATAGTATGGCCTTCTTACACAGCACAGGAAACAATAGTAACAAGAGATTAAGGGCAAAGCTGACATTCTCATATCCATTAAGGAGTTTAGACTCAAGACATGAATCTTTGAAATCATAGACTTTATAGATTGTTTACTGTACAATTTACATTGCTTCACATAATGTCATTTGTGCATTTTCAGATTACCACCTTGAATGAAAAGGCTGATTATGATATTGTGGTGCTTGTTGGAAAGAAGATGAAAAAGGGTTTCAGCGTGGAAACAATGTGCACACCTGGATTCGCTAAGCACTTCATTGGCCAGGATAAAAAAACCGACCAAAGACTGGATTGGCAGTAATGAATCTTTTTAAAAGTCATCTACAAGGTAACGAATCATTTAATTTCCAACAAAAAGCATGTTTAGGCAAACAAACTAGCAATTTGAAGTAGAAAATTTCCTGATACATCAAATATTTCCCAAAAAAGAAAGAAGGGGGTTAACAAATAACTGGGAGTATCAAATCCACTCATATACCCTGGACATTTAAAATATCCAAATGATATAATGGAATGCACGTTATGATTACATTGTACATTATGATTAGAACTACATATGAATGGTACATGATATGTAGATCTGATATGTAGAAATTTCACATAGAAATTTCACACTGTCATTGTCTAATCCTTCAGGCTGGGTTTGAACAGAATACTGTGTTGAAACTGAACTCTCATCATTTTCAGATTATTACAAAATCCACAGAAGTTGCCCAGCTCAGATAAAGACTCTTGTCTCGAACATATGGAAGAGGAAGAAGAAGTAGCTGATTTAGAAGAGCAGCAAGAAAGTCAAGGTGATACACAACTTGGTCAATATTCTTTCTCTTCTTTTATAAACATGTGATTATAGCTAGGTGTTTCTGTTTTTGTATTGCATAAACAGGTCATTATGTATATTGCAATCCATGAAACAGGTTGTAATAATTCTGAAAATGTTCTGTATCTAAAATCCAAATTGCTGCTCATGTGGGTAATTTATTCACCCTTTCATAAAATATTCATGATCATAATGTGTGGAAATTGAAAAGACTTTTTTGAAAGTTGTATTTTCTAATGAAAACTTTGTCATGTATTTCAATTTGCCAATTAGTGCTTTAAGGAAAGGTCATTATTTGTATTACATTGATTTGTATAAGAATGAATTGTATCTTTTTAAAAAACCACAGCTTTAACTACCCAATTAACCCTGCAAGATATTTTAAAAGTTACTATATTAATCTTACTTATAGATAGTCAGATGGATCTGGATGAGAATAAGGAAAGATATGAAGACCAGCCTGTGGCTGGCTCTTTTAATGGTAACAGTTATCAATCTTTCTTCTTTATAAAGTTTCCTGCAGGTCTGAAAGTGTTTACTCTGGCCATGAAAATGCTACAAAATGGGCTATGCCCCATCTAGCTAGTGTCAGGCTTAAATTTCATAATTGCTCAGAATTAACTATGCAGTTGCCCTCTCTTCATAGCTTTTCCTTTTTTGTTTACATGTCTCATGTCATTTTCATTTTAAATTATTTAAACAGGGAAAAATTATCAATATACACAATTGCTTTCCAAACTGGCCTGTAAAAAAATCAAGCCTAAAAACAGATGATTAAAAAAATTCATGATTAAAATTCAACTTTGATAGGTATAACTGAAATGCAAGTCATTCACAAAATGATTTATTAAAATTCAAGTGAGCCTAAAACTGATGGAAATGCTCAGGATAATAAGTTGAAGTTATTATAATTCTTACTTTTAGATAATCTGATGAGGAGGATGACCATGAAAATGAACGAGATGCTGACAAATCAGTGGGCAGCCTTATGCAGGGTAATATTTTTCTTCTTTTCCATACATTGTTCTGTTTCTGTAGATATAATATTTAGCTGGAAACTATCACATGTAAAGAAAATTGTTTGAAAATATATTCTGCAGGTAATTTAACATCCAAACTTGATGCTGCATTTCCAATCTTTCTAAGTTGACATTCTTCACATTCCTAGTTTAGCAATTTTACAGTATTACCATGTGTGATGAAATGCAGCACTTTCTACTTATAATAATTACTTATGTTGGAAGAATCACATCTAAACCTTGTTTGCCATGCATATATGATGTTTAAAATATATTTTCCCAATTTTACCAGTTTTTGAATGTGGATCGCTCACCTTACAGAAAATGTATTGAAATATAGAAAAATGTTTACTTTCAGTCAGTTCAAAAACTAATTTTTAATTTTTATAAATCTTTCCTGTAGATATTCAGATGACTGATGATGGGGATGAAAGAGAAAAAACACATGGTGACCAATCAGGGGATAGTTTAATGAAGAGTAAGGATTGTCATTTATTTGTTTTCCGGAGATTTTTTGTGGTTTATTATAGCTAGAAACTGACTTATATCGTAAGTATGAATGCATGAATAAAGTATATTATTTCAGCCCACATGTAAACAACATTGATCCTGTATTTAAAATTAAAATCCTGTCTTAATCAGTTGCCTGTTATTTACACTTATTTTTACGTTAAGTAAGTATTGATGGTTATTAAAGTATATTGTTGCTGGTTAATTGCCCGTTTATTATGGTACAGTACTTCTTGCATATTAATGTTAAATTTTATTTTCTTGTTACATATAATAAGTTGTGAATATTATTTCAGATAACAAAACAATAATGGAGATCCCAATTGGACACTTTGTCCCTGTGTTTGGATTAACATCTTTGGAAGGTGACTATTGGTTATTTCGCATTGAGAAAATAATGAAAACAGTCATAAAAGGAACATATCTTAATAAAATTGGTCCTTTGGTTTATGAAGTTGGCCAGGCAGTCAAAATTAAGCCAAAGAATATAATTTGCTTTGAAGATGGTGGCTTCAGAAGTTTCTCGCTGAGGGAATGTGAAAATTCAGTTCATTTGCCTGAGGTTATCCACCAAGAGCTAACTGAATACATTGAACTTTTGAAATCTTTTGTTTAATAAAAATGTTTTATCTTTCACTTTCACTTACACCTTTTGCACTTACGGCGTTATTTTGAAAATTTTTCGAAAATTTGCTGGTACGAAAATTTCAGCCTCAGATTGGGATTCAGCACCTTAGTTTTAGTCAAATAGTAAATTTTTGTCACTTTATTCTTCACGATCTTGTTTTTATAGCGATGAAAGTTTGAAAATTTATAGGGATTAGACCATGAAATTTCACTTGGGGTGAAAGTTTTCACCTCAGTCATTTTCATGGTCAAATCCCTTATAAATTTTCAAACTTTTCATTGCTATAAAATCAATATTGTGAAGAATAGAGGGACAAAAATTTACTATTTGACTAAAACTAAGGTCCTGAATCATATTCTGAAGCTAGAATTGTTGTACGAGCAAATGTTCAAAAATTTTGAAAAGGAGGCCTCAAGTGCAAAAGGTTTATTTATTTGTGTATTAAATGATTTAGGCCTGATGTGCATTAAATTCAATTCAATTCAACTTTTATGTAGAAAACAGCTTAAAGTTTACAGAACTACACAATTTGATTTAGAAAAATAAGTATTGTATTCTATGAGACTCGAGCAGGCATTACCTATCTAGTTCAAGCCACTAACTAAAAAGCTAAGAAGAATTAAAAAGAAAAAGAGCAAATTATACATAAAGGCCTTAAAGAAATATAAATCATTGACAGCTTTGGTGCATTTGTACTACTTAAGTTTTAAGATATGGCAAAGTAGCAAAACATATGTAGATAAGTGAAATGAAAAACAACAAAAAAATTGTTTTTTTCACATCACTTATCTACAAATGTTTTGCTATTGCTCGTGTGTCTTAGAACTTAAGTAGTATTAATGCAGCAAAGCTGTCAATCTTTTATATTTCTTTCAAGCCTTGCACTGGATTAGTACACCTCATTACCTGAAGTATAATTTTGTATGTTAAAAGTACCAAATATGGTTTTGGTTTATATCAGAGTTCAAGGCCCCTCTAGTGTTGTTATACAACTTTTTTTAATAAGCAACTGGATCCAGCCCTCAAAGTTGCTAAAAATTTTGGACATTTCAGCCCTCAGCCTCAAAGTTGCTGAAAAGATACTTAATATTGTTTGTTCAACTTCAAGCCAAGCCCTAGTTGCTTATTGCGCGCTGGCTTGTTAAAAAAGTCGTAGACTTAGACTTTGTAGGTAAGGCATTAATTTTAAAAAGAATACATACCTAACTATCATCTACCCATACCCAAATTCTGGATTATGAAGATTTATCTGTCTTTAATGACACTGTCTGAGGTTTTGTTTCGTATGATGATTATATTGTTTGTTTTAAATATGACCTGTAAAATGTGTAAGATTTTACTTGCAGTCTGACTCTGACAACAGCCTATATTTACAGCCAATTGTTATCTCTGTTTGATTTCCTGCCAAATCTGTTCGCGTTGGCGCCAATTTCCAACTACGAATATTTTAGGTTACTATCCGGATTCAGGATGGCTTCCACTTCCACTGGAAAACCAAAGGTTAAAACTACGCTCATTTTTAAGTAGATTGTCAAATATATGTATTGATGAATAAAATATGTAAATGTTTGTATTTTTGACAATGTCGTACCTCTAGTGCTTGTCATTTTGTAATGCAAACTCCAAGGAAATATTCGCACTTGTTGGTTTGGTTTAGTAGGCCATTCATTCATTCCTTTCCGTCGTTCACTAGGAGCAGTTGGACAAGTTATAATGACGAAGTTGACAAGCCTTATTGGACTATAATAAAATAATCCAATGGCTACCGCTATTGCCTTAACATATGTGAGCTGCTAAATTTTGTTCTCTTTTCTTCAGAGGAAGAGATCCGAGAACGTGAGCAAAAGTCTGTGCAGAGTCAGGTGTTGCAGAAATTATGGCCGAGCGATGGCAGATATTTACAGGCAGGTGAAGGAACAGCATCCGTCGATGTCATTTAAACAACATCAGTGGCTTCCTTTGCCCACTGAAGCCAAATTTCTCGATAAAGTGTACGAAAAAGAGTACATGAAGTATCGAAAAATCGAATGTTGTTATGTTAGAGGCTGTAAAAGTTTTGGTCAGCCCTATCGAAACCTTGCACAGCACCTTAAGACTCAACATAATCTTGACAAAAAAGAGTACAACAGGTAATGCTATTCTGCGCTTTTGCAGGAGAAAGAGTAGAATTTAAGTTTATTGAAAATTTCTGCAACAAGCAAAAAGGTGGTATTTATTATGTATGTTTTATTTCATCATTCATTTTTTATCACCATGTAGTCTGCAGAAGGGTAATTGTGTGATACGCTAGAAGTAAATTAAAACATGATATTTTTATTTTCTAGAATATATCCAGTAATTAATATCACTTATCATACAACCAATCATGCATCCGATATGTCAATTCTTATGCCTGGTGAAAGAATTTATAACGAGAAACCAGATATTGGCACATTTTCGGATCTGCCAGGTAATACTGAAATTTGGGAATAACTCATTTCAAACCAAGCACATCATTGTGTCAAGAAAAGTGTGTGCCTCATGTTTTGTAATGGACACTCTGTTTTATATACCCTGATGTGCCCATACTGCTAACACCATTTGCTGATCTTCTCTTGCTAATGTTTCATTCTTCTCCGAATATTACTGTCACAATAATTTTGATTGCTTGACTTGATTCTCTCAAGAAATATTAATGAATTTTTATTGAATAGTCTTAATGTTTTGTCAGATGAACCAAAAGAAGGCTGTCCCATCCAAGGGTTAGATGAAAGATTTGGCTTTTGGCCACTTAAAGATGAAGAAAAATGTGAGTTCTATCGCTCCCTAACTCAGGGATGTACTATTGGAGTTATATGGTTAGTTGTTTTGTAAAGTAGTTAAAAATGCATGGTCAGTTACGTAATTGAAAACAGCCTTGAAACCCATTGTGCTAAAATGCGAGAAGATGAGATATACATACAATGCATAGGGACCATACTGTATGCATCAGTGGCGTAGCAGGCTAAAGTTACCTTTAGTTCACAAACTAAGGGTGCCCAACCTTTACAGACCCCAGAAAATATTTCTCTTGCTGTTTTACTTAAAGCAAGTATTGCTGGCCTGATAATCGTGTTTGTTCCTGTTTGTTGTGTACCTACTAGAGTATGTTAAGTACAATAAATCTTAGTGAAAGTTACTTTCACTATTCCTACTTTCCCTTGCGGTTAGCTATCCAAGGAGCCCTTTATGTATGTAAAATTCTAAATAGTTATTGAAATGACAGAAATTAAACAGGTTACCAAGTTATGCTTGATGAAGTTACAGAAGGCTCACTATTACAATAAATATGTCTTTGTTGCATTATAGCCCACTCAAGTAAGTCGAAACAAGCTCCAAAGAAAGTAAGTATCATACCATTTTTATTCTATTTCTTATCCAATTTATGTGGAAATAACACTACATCTTTCCAATGTTTCTTCCCCTCTTTCCCTGCCCAACAGACTACTAATTGATTTATTATCTCCAATCATCAAGGTCTGTGAAGCTGATGGTTGTGGCAAAGAGAATAGTGTTCGTTCTTCAAAATGTGTCGCTTGCAATCATCCTTTCACGAAGAAAAAATTTGTGCCAAATGTGCCAAAAGGCAAAATCAATACCACTAAGCAATTTGAAATTTTGACCAGTAGGGTAAGCTCTCTTTTTATTTCTATTGAAACTAGAATGTAGAGGATTTAATTTCAAGTTGATTGAACAATCATTGTATTATTTTTTTCTGATACCTGATTGTAGATTTAACCTTTAACAAGATTTTGCAACATGTTGATCATTTGACCAACTTTCATGCAAGATGCAATCAGTTATAAAATGGTTGAGGCCCTCTTATTGTATAATTTTATTGTTTGTTGGTCCTCTTTCCCTTTGCTAATTTTGAGTCTGAACTGAAATTTTGAGACTTTTGGTGACAGTTTAATGAGACAGTGACAAAATCTACAATGTCAGGAGTTACAAATGTCTTGGAAAAGACATTTTGGTTCAATCTGTTTTTTTTTTTAACATTTCTGCTGACTCGTATAGTATGGCCTTCTTACACAGCACAGGAAACAATAGTAACAAGAGATTAAGGGCAAAGCTGACATTCTCATATCCATTAAGGAGTTTAGACTCAAGACATGAATCTTTGAAATCATAGACTTTATAGATTGTTTACTGTACAATTTACATTGCTTCACATAATGTCATTTGTGCATTTTCAGATTACCACCTTGAATGAAAAGGCTGATTATGATATTGTGGTGCTTGTTGGAAAGAAGATGAAAAAGGGTTTCAGCGTCGAAACAATGTGCACACCTGGATTCGCTAAGCACTTCATTGGCCAGGATAAAAAAACCGACCAAAGACTGGATTGGCAGTAATGAATCTTTTTAAAAGTCATCTACAAGGTAACGAATCATTTAATTTCCAACAAAAAGCATGTTTAGGCAAACAAACTAGCAATTTGAAGTAGAAAATTTCCTGATACATCAAATATTTCCCAAAAAAGAAAGAAGGGGGTTAACAAATAACTGGGAGTATCAAATCCACTCATATACCCTGGACATTTAAAATATCCAAATGATATAATGGAATGCACGTTATGATTACATTGTACATTATGATTAGAACTACATATGAATGGTACATGATATGTAGATCTGATATGTAGAAATTTCACATAGAAATTTCACACTGTCATTGTCTAATCCTTCAGGCTGGGTTTGAACAGAATACTGTGTTGAAACTGAACTCTCATCATTTTCAGATTATTACAAAAATCCACAGAAGTTGCCCAGCTCAGATAAAGACTCTTGTCTCGAACATATGGAAGAGGAAGAAGAAGTAGCTGATTTAGAAGAGCAGCAAGAAAGTCAAGGTGATACACAACTTGATCAATATTCTTTCTCTTCTTTTATAAACATGTGATTATAGCTAGGTGTTTCTGTTTTTGTATTGCATAAACAGGTCATTATGTATATTGCAATCCATGAAACAGGTTGTAATAATTCTGAAAATGTTCTGTATCTAAAATCCAAATTGCTGCTCATGTGGGTAATTTATTCACCCTTTCATAAAATATTCATGATCATAATGTGTGGAAATTGAAAAGACTTTTTTGAAAGTTGTATTTTCTAATGAAAACTTTGTCATGTATTTCAATTTGCCAATTAGTGCTTTAAGGAAAGGTCATTATTTGTATTACATTGATTTGTATAACAATGAATTGTATCTTTTTAAAAAACCACAGCTTTAACTACCCAATTAACCCTGCAAGATATTTTAAAAGTTACTATATTAATCTTACTTATAGATAGTCAGATGGATCTGGATGAGAATAAGGAAAGATATGAAGACCAGCCTGTGGCTGGCTCTTTTAATGGTAACAGTTATCAATCTTTCTTCTTTATAAAGTTTCCTGCAGGTCTGAAAGTGTTTACTCTGGCCATGAAAATGCTACAAAATAGGCTATGCCCCATCTAGCTAGTGTCAGGCTTAAATTTCATAATTGCTCAGAATTAACTATGCAGTTGCCCTCTCTTCATAGCTTTTCTTTTTTTGTTTACATGTCTCATGTCATTTTCATTTTAAATTATTTAAACAGGGAAAAATTATCAATATACACAATTGCTTTCCAAACTGGCCTGTAAAAAAATCAAGCCTAAAAACAGATGATTAAAAAAATTCATGATTAAAATTCAACTTTGATAGGTATAACCGAAATGCAAGTCATTCACAAAAATGATTTATTAAAATTCAAGTGAGCCTAAAAACTGATGGAAATGCTCAGGATAATAAGTTGAAGTTATTATAATTCTTACTTTTAGATAATCTGATGAGGGAGGATGACCATGAAAATGAACGAGATGCTGACAAATCAGTGGGCAGCCTTATGCAGGGTAATATTTTTCTTCTTTTCCATACATTGTTCTGTTTCTGTAGATATAATATTTAGCTGGAAACTATCACATGTAAAGAAAATTGTTTGAAAATATATTCTGCAGGTAATTTAACATCCAAACTTGATGCTGCATTTCCAATCTTTCTAAGTTGACATTCTTCACATTCCTAGTTTAGCAATTTTACAGTATTACCATGTGTGATGAAATGCAGCACTTTCTACTTATAATAATTACTTATGTTGGAAGAATCACATCTAAACCTTGTTTGCCATGCATATATGATGTTTAAAATATATTTTCCCAATTTTACCAGTTTTTGAATGTGGATCGCTCACCTTACAGAAAATGTATTGAAATATAGAAAAATGTTTACTTTCAGTGAGTTCAAAAACTAATTTTTAATTTTTATAAATCTTTCCTGTAGATATTCAGATGACTGATGATGGGGATGAAAGAGAAAAAACACATGGTGACCAATCAGGGGATAGTTTAATGAAGAGTAAGGATTGTCATTTATTTGTTTTCCGGAGATTTTTTGTGGTTTATTATAGCTAGAAACTGACTTATATCGTAAGTATGAATGCATGAATAAAGTATATTATTTCAGCCCACATGTAAACAACATTGATCCTGTATTTAAAATTAAAATCCTGTCTTAATCAGTTGCCTGTTATTTACACTTATTTTTACGTTAAGTAAGTATTGATGGTTATTAAAGTATATTGTTGCTGGTTAATTGCCCGTTTATTATGGTACAGTACTTCTTGCATATTAATGTTAAATTTTATTTTCTTGTTACATATAATAAGTTGTGAATATTATTTCAGATAACAAAACAATAATGGAGATCCCAATTGGACACTTTGTCCCTGTGTTTGGATTAACATCTTTGGAAGGTGACTATTGGTTATTTCGCATTGAGAAAATAATGAAAACAGTCATAAAAGGAACATATCTTAATAAAATTGGTCCTTTGGTTTATGAAGTTGGCCAGGCAGTCAAAATTAAGCCAAAGAATATAATTTGCTTTGAAGATGGTGGCTTCAGAAGTTTCTCGCTGAGGGAATGTGAAAATTCAGTTCATTTGCCTGAGGTTATCCACCAAGAGCTAACTGAATACATTGAACTTTTGAAATCTTTTGTTTAATAAAAATGTTTTATCTTTCACTTTCACTTACACCTTTTGCACTTACGGCGTTATTTTGAAAATTTTTCGAAAATTTGCTGGTACGAAAATTTCAGCCTCAGATTGGGATTCAGCACCTTAGTTTTAGTCAAATAGTAAATTTTTGTCACTTTATTCTTCACGATCTTGTTTTTATAGCGATGAAAAGTTTGAAAATTTATAAGGGATTAGACCATGAAATTTCACTTGGGGTGAAAGTTTTCACCCTCAGTCATTTTTCATGGTCAAATCCCTTATAAATTTTCAAACTTTTCATTGCTATAAAATCAATATTGTGAAGAATAGAGGGACAAAAATTTACTATTTGACTAAAACTAAGGTCCTGAATCATATTCTGAAGCTAGAATTGTTGTACGAGCAAATGTTCAAAAATTTTGAAAAGGAGGCCTCAAGTGCAAAAGGTTTATTTATTTGTGTATTAAATGATTTAGGCCTGATGTGCATTAAATTCAATTCAATTCAACTTTTATGTAGAAAACAGCTTAAAGTTTACAGAACTACACAATTTGATTTAGAAAAATAAGTATTGTATTCTATGAGACTCGAGCAGGCATTACCTATCTAGTTCAAGCCACTAACTAAAAAGCTAAGAAGAATTAAAAAGAAAAAGAGCAAATTATACATAAGGCCTTAAAGAAATATAAATCATTGACAGCTTTGGTGCATTTGTACTACTTAAGTTTTAAGATATGGCAAAGTAGCAAAACATATGTAGATAAGTGAAATGAAAACAACAAAAAATTGTTTTTTCACATCACTTATCTACAAATGTTTTGCTATTGCTCGTGTGTCTTAGAACTTAAGTAGTATTAATGCAGCAAAGCTGTCAATCTTTTATATTTCTTTCAAGCCTTGCACTGATTAGTACACCTCATTACCTGAAGTATAATTTTGTATGTTAAAAGTACCAAATATGGTTTTGGTTTATATCAGAGTTCAAGGCCCTCTAGTGTTGTTATACAACTTTTTTAATAAGCAACTGGATCCAGCCCTCAAAGTTGCTAAAAATTTTGGACATTTCAGCCTCAGCCTCAAAGTTGCTGAAAAGATACTTAATATTGTTTGTTCAACTTCAAGCCAAGCCCTAGTTGCTTATTGCGCGCTGGCTTGTTAAAAAGTCGTAGACTTAGACTTTGTAGGTAAGGCATTAATTTTAAAAGAATACATACCTAACTATCATCTACCCATACCCAAATTCTGGATTATGAAGATTTATCTGTCTTTAATGACACTGTCTGAGGTTTTGTTTCGTATGATGATTATATTGTTTGTTTTAAATATGACCTGTAAAATGTGTAAGATTTTACTTGCAGTCTGACTCTGACAACAGCCTATATTTACAGCCAATTGTTATCTCTGTTTGATTTCCTGCCAAATCTGTTGGCGTTGGCGCCAATTTCCAACTACGAATATTTTAGGTTACTATCCGGATTCAGGATGGCTTCCACTTCCACTGGAAAACCAAAGGTTAAAACTACGCTCATTTTTAAGTAGATTGTCTAATATATGTATTGATGAATAAAATATGTAAATGTTTGTATTTTTGACAATGTCGTACCTCTAGTGCTTGTCATTTTGTAATGCAAACTCCAAGGAAATATTCGCACTTGTTGGTTTGGTTTAGTAGGCCATTCATTCATTCCTTTCCGTCGTTCACTAGGAGCAGTTGGACAAGTTATAATGACGAAGTTGACAAGCCTTATTGGACTATAATAAAATAATCCAATGGCTACCGCTATTGCCTTAACATATGTGAGCTGCTAAATTTTGTTCTCTTTTCTTCAGAGGAAGAGATCCGAGAACGTGAGCAAAAGTCTGTGCAGAGTCAGGTGTTGCAGAAATTATGGCCGAGCGATGGCAGATATTTACAGGCATGTGAAGGAACAGCATCCGTCGATGTCATTTAAACAACATCAGTGGCTTCCTTTGCCCACTGAAGCCAAATTTCTCGATAAAGTGTACGAAAAAGAGTACATGAAGTATCGAAAAATCGAATGTTGTTATGTTAGAGGCTGTAAAAGTTTTGGTCAGCCCTATCGAAACCTTGCACAGCACCTTAAGACTCAACATAATCTTGACAAAAAAGAGTACAACAGGTAATGCTATTCTGCGCTTTTGCAGGAGAAAGAGTAGAATTTAAGTTTATTGAAAATTTCTGCAACAAACAAAAAGGTGGTATTTATTATGTATGTTTTATTTCATCATTCATTTTTTATCACCATGTAGTCTGCAGAAGGGTAATTGTGTGATACGCTAGAAGTAAATTAAAACATGATATTTTTATTTTCTAGAATATATCCAGTAATTAATATCACTTATCATACAACCAATCATGCATCCGATATGTCAATTCTTATGCCTGGTGAAAGAATTTATAACGAGAAACCAGATATTGGCACATTTCCGGATCTGCCAGGTAATACTGAAATTTGGGAATAACTCATTTCAAACCAAGCACATCATTGTGTCAAGAAAAGTGTGTGCCTCATGTTTTGTAATGGACACTCTGTTTTATATACCCTGATGTGCCCATACTGCTAACACCATTTGCTGATCTTCTCTTGCTAATGTTTCATTCTTCTCCGAATATTACTGTCACAATAATTTTGATTGCTTGACTTGATTCTCTCAAGAAATATTAATGAATTTTTATTGAATAGTCTTAATGTTTTGTCAGATGAACCAAAAGAAGGCTGTCCCATCCAAGGGTTAGATGAAAGATTTGGCTTTTGGCCACTTAAAGATGAAGAAAAATGTGAGTTCTATCGCTCCCTAACTCAGGGATGTACTATTGGAGTTATATGGTTAGTTGTTTTGTAAAGTAGTTAAAATGCATGGTCAGTTACGTAATTGAAAACAGCCTTGAAACCCATTGTGCTAAAATGCGAGAAGATGAGATATACATACAATGCATAGGGACCATACTGTATGCATCAGTGGCGTAGCAGGCTAAAGTTACCTTTAGTTCACAAACTAAGGGTGCCCAACCTTTACAGACCCCAGAAAATATTTCTCTTGCTGTTTTACTTAAAGCAAGTATTGCTGGCCTGATAATCGTGTGAATGTGTCCAAAGCTTTCTTGAAATCTCAGTTGTGAGTGTCTGTATATTTTACTGATGATCTTGGGGCCCCAAACTGAAAAAATACCAAAAGGGCTCCAACTACCTCTGTTACGCCACTGGTATGGACCTGTGTGTGAAAATATAGACCTTAAAATGAAGACAAATGGGAGTTCTTAAATTTAATTGGTTTAGATTTTACTCTTAAGATCTTCAATTTTCTTCTTTAGTTTGGTTTATTCGCACATGGCTGAAAGACCAGAGATTCTCTGATGCGCTACAGTCAGACCAATATCCTGTGGATAGAGTATATCACCTTGAATGTGATCCCGTGGCATTTTTCAAGGCAAGGATGTGAAATTAGTGTACCATGAAGGTTATTTGTCCTTAAATCTAAGGCAAATGTTTGCTATCCAAAAGAAGATAAACTCAAGAGAAGAAGAATATTACTTTTTGAAGGCTGTGACAAGTCCTGGGTTTAGCAATTCAAGGTTTCACAAGGGAATATATGAATTTGAGTGCTGTTTCTGTGAAAAAATTCACCAGACATGGTTGCTGTACTCACATGTTTATGAGCCTGACAAATTGGATTAAAATTTTGCTGTCTGATTTGATATTTCTGTGTAAATGAGATAATTTGTAAAAATAATAATAATATTGATAATAATAACAATAATATTAGTAATAATAATATTTGTGATAACTGTATAATGTGAGATCATTTTCCACAAGTGGCATACCACAATTATGATATTCCAGCCTGGACTGTATGACAAGAGACTCAACAACATTATAATCTTAGTGAGATCATTGAGTAACTTGCAGTCACAAATCATCCCATTTGACTTTTTTTGTTTTCACTATGATTAGCCTAGGAAAAAGCTCCAAACGAAAAAAAATTCAACAGGTAGGAGGGCCGTTATGTATATTGCTTTGACAAGAGTAACTTCGCTATTTCATTGAGTGACACAGTTCAGTGGAAACGTCATTCACTCTCTGTGAATGTAGTCCAGGTTCAAATCTCGCCCATTGCGGTACGCCGTTCAGTTGTCGTATTGTCGTAAACTTTACAACTATTTTGTAATTTTCGTTGGTATTGTAGACCATGTATCTAACGATATAGTGTCTTATAAATGTATGCTGAGGAGCAAACTGTTGCTAATCGAAAGGGAATCGAAACCATGTTTCATGATAATAATAATAATATAATGAGACGAGGGGCGCAAAGGCAAGTAGCCTATAAAACCGTGAGGAAATTTACAATTACGTGTTACAAAATTTATACATGGTTGCATAATTGCAATCGTCACAACGTTTTTTAAATTCCTCCACGGTTGTTATCTGGTGCGTGGTGCGTAGGTGAGGAGAACAACTTTCATGTTGGTTTATGAGTGGCTGGGGGAATGAGTGTTGAGAGATGTGATGTCTGAATCATCAGTATGTTCGTTGTTAATTAAGATGGGTTAAGATGTGTCTTTCTTGCTACAAAAAAGTAGGCAGAAAAAACGTAACCTTTATTTTTTCGTAAGTTATTTTACACATTTTTGCATCAATTGTATGTCAGCCTAATTTTAATTTTTTCTAACCTTATTTTGTGAATTAAAAAATTTACGTTGGATTAATTGTTAACCCAGAAAATTCGTACGAAGTTTTTTTTTTCCTGGTATTGGTCTCTTTTTGCCTTATGGGGGGCCTATTATAGGTTTGCGGCTTCACGGCTTCGACCCCAATTTGGCGTGCGGTTTACGGATTTGGCAATGATTTTGCTACGGTTTGCGGCTTCAGAAAAAGATGCGTCTTGCGTCTTTCGTTGCGTTTTGGCCTCGGTTTACAGCTTTGTGAATGCGGCTGCGGCTTTTTACCGAATAAACGGCCAGCGGCTATATTCTGAATTTCACAATAGATGGGGCTAAAAAGGGCTCTGTGCCGCTAGAAAATGTAATAGGTGAGTACAGTAACCAGGGAAGTAACCAAGTAACCGAATTAATGTCGATTGACAAGCTAATGTTAATGAGGAGGAGTGGAAGTCTAAACAATAGCTGTTAAAATAGCGGTCGCGGCTTGGCGATTAATTTCATCGCGGATTGCGGCTTTGAGCTAAATTTTTTGCGGTTTCGCGGCTTCTGGACCCCCTATAATAGGCCCCCCTTATGTTGCCCCGTTTTACTGTAAAAAGTTTGAAAAATGAATTTTCTGTGATAAAACGTCATCCACGAAGGAACTAACCAGCATCATATATACCCTAATAGGGTTGCGCACATTGATTTGACGGAAATTACATATTTTGAAAATTTTGCCCGTTTTACTGTAAAAAGTTTGAAAAAAGAATTTTCTGTGATAAAACGTCATCCACGAAGGAACTAACCAGCATCATATATGCCCTAATAGGGTTGCGCACATTGATTTGACGGGAAATTACATATTTTGAAAATTTTGCCCCGTTTTACTGTAGAAAGTTTGAAAAATGAATTTTCTGTGATGAAACGTCATCAACGAAGGAACTAACCAGCATCATATATACCCTAATAGGGTTGCGCACATTGATTTGACGGGAAATTACATATTTTGAAAATTTTGCCCCGTTTTACTGTAAAAAGTTTGAAAAAAGAATTTTCTGTGATAAAACGTCATCCACGAAGGAACTAACCAGCATCATATATGCCCTAATAGGGTTGCGCACATTGATTTGACGGGAAATTACATATTTTGAAAATTTTGCCCCGTTTTACTGTAAAAAGTTTGAAAAAAGAATTTTCTGTGATGAAACGTCATCCACGAAGGAACTAACCAGCCTTGATACTGATTTCAAAGTAGAAAAGCACATCAACAGTAACAAGCATCAAAATGCAATATTTTTCTTCAAACCAACAAATGCACATCAGAAAAAGGAAGAGCCAGAACAGCCAGAACAAGAATCTATTTATATAACAGATTCAGAGTCTATTGCTATGAGTGAAGATGAATCTTGCACGGAACTTGAAAATACTTCCAATGTGGGCAGTGATGGTGGTAATGATGTAATCATTCTTGTGGAAAACAACTCCAAAGCCTCTGAAGTGTCTTTTTCTAATGACCAATCACCTAATATTTCAGCGAATGAAATTCAAAAACAGCAGAAACAGGCTAAACACAAAAAAGAGATGAAGTGCACTAAGTGTGGGAAGATCTTTGACAGGGTCTACAGGCTAAATAGACACCTGCAAACACACAAAGAAATTAAGAGCTTTGCATGTTCCTTGTGTGCTAGAAGGTTTGCCAGACATGACACCATGGAGGAGCACTTCAAGACAGTGCATTTAAAAAAGAATAAACATGAATGCAAACATTGTGGTGCTTCATTCCGCCGACCAGGTCGACTACAGTCTCATATAAAATGCAAACATTCTAAATAAACACAGTCAAGGTCTTATTGTTTTCACTTGTGTCTAATAGACAAACAATATTTTGTTGATCTTAAACTTCTTTTTAGTATCTTTTTAGTTTAGCATCATTTAGAAACTTTGATGCTTATGCTACATTTGTTGTGTTCAGTATTTATATGTCCTTTAAAGTATTCAGCTTTAATGTTGCTTAAACTGATATCATGTATGAAGTCCATGAACTTGACTCTGTCCTTGTCTCGTATCAAGCCAACTGTTTCATCTGTTTCATCTTTTGCAAAGACAGCAAAACACTTATGCTTGTTTTTAGGAACCCTGCAAACTCTATCCAGAACTTGCAATACTCTGATTTGGATACAGCTTGTTTTGATTCAAGTTCAAAGAATTTGTTGCAGCCACTAAGCTTAAATATTGCAGACTCATCCTTCCTTCTTTTTGGTGTACCATTGGACTTAGCAACTTCCTCAGCTTTCTCTCTTTTGCAACCAAGTTGCTTTAATCCAGGGTCCTGCAACTAAGTTTGAGATAAATAAAAAACAATCTTGTAAATTTCATTGTATAGAGTAAAAATTTGTGTAATATTGAAAAAAAACTTACAATTGAAGCTTTGTGTCCATCCATTGCAACAATTTTCCCTGCTTGCAGACAACATGATACCCAAACATGGTATGATATGGGTGTATCTATTTTTAATCCACTAAAGCCTTTCGGCAACTCAAAGGGAGAATCTACCATAAACTCTCCTCTACTTGGTGACATTAATTGTTTTTGCTGCCAGTGATGGCTACTGTTGCCTCACTCACTGAATCTGTCACTTCACCACCATGTTCTTTAATTTGTCTTCTAAGTATCTTTTCAATGCCATTGGTAAGGCTGCCACGTTTAATTAATAAAAATTTATGTCCACTAAACATTATTTACTTTGACGAGGTGCTTGTTACAGTCTTGTTACTCTGTCTCTGAAGCCTAAGCCTTGAATGGTGTTCTCAATAGTTCTCAAAATCTCGAGTTTGTCCCTAACTGTTAGCCTCTTTTTAGAGGATATTCACCTCTTATGGGTGTAAACAGGAAGTTTTTCAAGAAAAGGGGATTAAAAAAAAAACAGCCCCGGCCACTGAACTTTTTTATTTATTTTTTCGGCCCCGGCCGTGCCCCGGCCAGTGGCCGGGGCGCGGGCACCCTCCTGTATATTTTGTACTGGGCCATTTGGTTCTGCTGCAGTATATTGGGTCCTTTAGTTTACCAGGATTCTCACATATTAAGGCCTAGGTGCCCCCAATCCCCCTATTTAAACAGTGTACATGTTGCAAATCTATCGCATGTCATACCTGCATTGATGAAGAATGTTCATGAAAAAGGATTTATTTGAGTCAAAAAGAGTATAGCCTAGTTCTCACCTGTCGCCATTGTCCATTCTTTTTGTTTGCACTTTCTGGAAGTTATCACAATAATATTTGATTACAATAATACAGGAAATCAGTGACTCCTAAACTGCATTCTTACCATGCACCCCAAAATAATATTATTTTTCATCATTTTGGTATCAACATGGGTCTATTGAACAGTATGTTGAGAATTTCAGTTCTCGAGGAGATCCTGTTCATGCGAAAGCGCTTTCCCCCTGTTATTTTCTATTGTTCCATTGTTAATCTCATGAATGCACAGGCCACACTCCTTGGCCTGGTTTATCAAGTTCTAATTTTATCTATCAAGCGGATTTTAAATTGAAAATGGCTGCAATAAATTCAGTACATCTATATTGAATAAATTCGGTCAAATGCCACCATATAAGGCAACGCTTAATTTATGTTAAACTTTGAATTAAGTTTGGCAAATCCTACTGCATTTTACTCAAAGTGTAGCATTTAATAATACTGCCACTTTATATGGGTGAATTTAGGTCGAACTTGATTAAAATTTTGTTTGAATTCAAATTATTCAAATTCAAAATCGACACATCCTAAAAGCGGCCTTATAAAGTGACCCTAATGCTGCCATTTTCTGGGTTTCTCTGAATGGGGCAACATATACTTTCAAACGTATTCTCTAGGTATTCAACTAATCATTTTAATTGAACTGTTTCCAAGGTATCTGTGTACTACATAATGATTAATAGTAGATACTCAATTGACTTGTGCAATTCTTGATATTTAGACTGAGTTGTAAGCATAAACAGCATAAACAGATGACTCTAATTTAGCAGAGTGGACAATAAAATCTTTAGTTAATTCATTTTCAGATAAAGATTGTTCACAAATGTCTTCTCCTGACTTTTGAAAAAGGATTTCTTGGTCACTAAAGAAGAACTTGTCCCCAGATGTTTGAAAGCTGTTTCTGTCTAAATATACAGTATGCCAACTCTACTCAGTAAGACAACTATGACACACCCAGAGACACCATTAAGGTATGGTAATTTTATGTTTGAGTGGGACACTTTACATCCGCATAGTATGCAGTTTATGGTAGTACTTAACAGAATTTTTTAATGCAGCTGGTTTGTTATGTGAAATTTAAATAAATATCAACTTAAAACAATATAAATTAAAAGTTATTTCAAACAGCAAACATAATACCTACATAACAGAATGCAAAGTCTGCCGTTATCTAATGGCGAATTTTCCATTATGTTATATAATATAATAAATGATACATAACAGAATGCAAAATCTGCCGTTATCTAATGGCAAATTTTCCATTATGTTATGTAATATTATAAATGATACATAACAGAATGCAAAACTTGCTGTAATCTGTAATATAGAGCATCACCCCCCTTTGATCTCATTATTGCTCTGAACCCGCCAACCCCCCTTGCAAGAGTCCTCTTATGTCTATTGCATTGAGAAACATATGTCGCACTGTGTGTACTTTTACGTATTGTAGTACATGATACATAATAGAATGGAAACTAATGACGTTTTAGGCCTTTTCTTATGTACTGTAATAAACTATACATAACAGAATGCAAAATCTGCCGTTATCTAATGGCGTATTTAGCCCTTTTGTTATGTACTGTAATACACTATACATAACAGAATGGAAAATCCGCCGTTTTCTTATGGCGTATTAGACCTTAAGTTATGTAATGTAATAAACTATACATAACAGAATGCGAAATCATACCAATCTGAAAATACACCTTTTCAATAATGTGGAATTTAAGGCTGCATTTAGGTTGTGTCGAATTTCATTCAATCTGGTATAAAAGCTACATAGGTGCAACATTGTTTAATATGTAGTTAGTGTTGCATTGAGCTAAATTGAAAGGAATCATTTTCGGGCACACTTAAAAGCTTTTTTCGTCTGACACTCCTCAGAGTATGAATGTCAGAAACAGACCGAAACAATAGACTAAGGTGGAATTTTATACCAAGATGCGGCTCGAAATGCAAAAAAGTCCCATTCCTTATTTAAAAGTGAAAAGTTAAAAATGAGTCTGTTTTGCTTCTTAATGATTGTACACTTAAATTTAAATTATTTGGCTAGTGCATGCAGTTAAAGTCTTTGCACGGGCTTCGACAACATGGTGTCCAATAAATACCAAGGAAGTAATAAAGAACTTGCTGATGTTGCGAAAAAAGCTTTTGCAATTATCGCAAATTTTAATTCGACCTTCTTTAACTTGCCCTCTTTATATCAATCGCACAATTTCTGAAGCTGCAAATTTCTGCTCGGAATAAGACAGGTTTTTTTAAAACATTGCTTTTTCTTAACAGAATACTAGTATGTGAAGACAGTTTAAAAAAGTACAGAGAATGAGTCGTTTCACCTGTGTTTTAACTTATGCAGGTGACAGTTGTCATTCAAGGAAGATGCAGTTTTCTGTCACAACCACTAAGTTCAAGAATATTCATGTTTTGAAAGTAATTGTTCGAGTCTAGTTTCAAGGAATTTTCTTTTCATTTAAGAATAGACATTTTGTTCTAGGTTGTTCCAGTTTCCTGTCACAGATGAGCCTTAGGATTTTCATAGTTCCGGGAAATCAAGCTAAATGACAAAGATATTAGTGCGAGGAAATCAAGGTACGATTTTTTACGTGGTTGTTCATGGATGTTTCAGCTTAAGGGAAGAGACAAGCCAATGATTTAGAATCAACAAAACTTTTCAGATGGCTAATTGTTTCTGTCTGACTGAGGAGAAAAAAAAATGCCCAATGCTAAAATTTTTCTTTTTCTAGGCCCAACAATATACTCTTCTTCAATAAGCTGCTTCAAATGACAGTTCTCTGTCTTTAAACCATTGTTGAAATATGGTTTTTGTTTTGATGTGTATCTCAAAATGTATCTGTCCCCATAGTGTTTGTGATGGGAAAATCGCACGAAATTACACATGTCCCCACAATGTATACACTTTTGCAAGATGCACACGTTGTGGGGACATCAAGCAGATGGGCTAAAACAACTAAAAAAACTGAAAAGGCAGCATAACAGGAAAAAACGTTATGGGGACTGAATGTATGTCCCCACAATGTCAAGTGTCCTCATAACGCGAGTGTGTAAATGTACTGATGTTCCCACAACGTATGTCATACTCGTACACACATATGTTGTGTTTATTGTACTATTACACATAATATGATTACCTTAGCATTCACTCCTCCCCTGTATTGGTATGTCTCATTCAGGAATTCAAGGACACTGTCATTTTCTTCAATAAAGGCATTTTTATAGTAGTTCTCGTTTCTTTTCCTGATAAACAAAATATATGCTGTATTAAGCAAATAGTTACATCAGGCATTATGCTGCTGTTTGTACAACCTAGTGTGAAACCAAAAGCATATTAGAGTAAAAATGAATTTTTATTTCATACAGAATCAGCAAAGTATAAACATTAAAATGACCTGCAGGGAAATGGAATAAACTGAAATGCTACAATAATTCATCACTCTCAGCCACATTATATATTTACTGCATAATGGTGGCAAGTTTAATGTTACCTTCCAGCATTTTTATAGCGATATAATTTACAATTGCCATCAACATGGCAAGAGTGTTGAGATATTGCACACGGGGGGCAAATCATCCAATTTTTCTGCTGCAGCTGTTCCAATTCATGATTCAAATATTTCCATTCTTTGAATGCTTTTGTGAATGTCTGAGAATGAATTTCTTTGAGCTGAAAAAATTCAATTATTCAATTTATCATTTAACTAAGCAATGAAAAGTTTTCCAGCAAAATATTTGGTAAATACATTCAATAAAACATTCTAGAAAGACACCTCGTGTAAAAGAAAAGATATTTCGAATGTACATAGTCATGTGGGGGGTCTAAATCTCGGCTTGCAATAGATACACAACTAGATGTGCATTTTGACATGTAATAAAGTCAGCAATTGCTATTTCAAAATGAATTTTAGTTTTATTGATTAAAAACCACACTCTAATTTGATTTAACAATAGCTAACCAGAAACAAACGGCACAACACAATATTACAACAGTATTAAATATTTTATTTGATCACTCAAAACATGAATTGTTTAGATTACTGAAAATCTTTTTGCCAAGACAAATCGTAAGGGATAATATTTTGACTAAACAAATCTCTAAATATGCAGATAACAAAGACCCCTAACTCGACCTACACAACTTAACTGTTATACATGCAGACTAAAAGACAGTCTAACAAGTAAACAAAAGTACAAACAATCCTGTTTTCTATGTACAAAAAATAAATGATTTCATATTTAAAATATATAAATACCCTTCCTCTCTCTGCTGAAATATCATTGAGCGATGACAAGAAAGCACTTTCAGAGGACCCTGGCATTCTCTTACTGAACGAATTCCACAATCTAAACACATCCTGGTCAAATAAGTATGTACATGCTTCTGGGCTACCAGGCCATAGTCTGAACTTGATTAGGGTTTTCAGGTTAAATGGATCCCATTCATGATGACAAGATTTACATAACATGAAGTATTTCTTCAAGTCAAATCTACCTGTAAATGTGGTAACAATCCATTAAATTTTGATACAGGAAAAATTTCAATATTTTTTGTGAGGATATCACAATATTGTAACAAAGACAAAATGGAAAACAAGTAGGTATGCAGACAAAAAAACCAAGGTATACCCTTAACAGTTAAGATTATACTATCTTCATCAACAATTTGACATTCCAGCTCTGAACTTTCACATTTAGGACATTTCGTAGAATGAAGAACTGGTCTCCGATCTAAAAACAGAAATAAGTTATACACACAAGAACAAAAAGCCTTGACACAAAAACAGCACTTATTAAAATCAAACATACAACCAGATTTGCGTATACAAAAAGCAGAAAAAATAATTTTTTTTATCAATACTAAAAATAACACCCTGAATGTAAGAATTATACAGCACTTTCAGCGCCTTACCAATGTGAATTATATTGGCACTGGCAGCATCTTTTGTTTCCGTTGGAAGCCATGGTTTATAAAAGCCATCCACCCAGCCGTCTCTGTTATGCAAAGGAAATCTCTCATGTATAAGTTTATCACAAGAAATGCACAAAAACTTTGAATCAGCACAGTCTAGGCATCTAATTTCTGGATTCTTCACACTGCAGTTTTCGCATACATTTAAAGACCCACCAAAAGATTCTATCTCTAGGGCACACTCAGCAATATAATTTCTATGTTTTTCCGACATTGCTGATGCTTTCTCCAATCTGTCTGTCCACTTAGATGACTCTGATTTGTCTTTGTGAGATAGTGTCAGCTTTTCACATTCAGAAATCATATCTTTAAGGTCTAAAAGATAAATTCAATAACTCCATGATGCAAAAGTTACATCACCAAAGAAAAAAAATAATTACAACTATAGCCAAATTATAAGAATACGATTATAATTGAGTAGCCAAGAAAAAGACACATGAAAGCACCATTAAAAATAAGGAAATAGTAGCACAAGAATGACAGTCAATGGGAGATGTCATCAAAACTATTCTCTGACAAAACATTTAGCAATAAACGAATAATCTATACAGCAAAAGTTTGTAATGCTTTTAATTATTGTTATTTTTTGCAATATTACTATTATCATTTTGATTATGACCATTTATTCTTGCTATTGTCATCATCAGAACTATTAGCCTCAGGAAGAGACAGAAACTACTATTACCAATCAAGAATAGAATTAGACCAGGTTATATTAGAACAAAAACCAGATTGGAGCAAAACATTTTTTTCCAAAAAAGCATACTTTTTTCATTATTCTCAAGTATATGCTCTGCATCTTTATGTGATCCCTCAATATCAATTTCCATAGACAATTGGTAATCTAAAAAATATTAAAAATATACTGTCAAAGATAGTTGCATCAAAGATTGGTTTCTTTGATGGAAGAGGCTTTTTCCAAACATTTCATATTCACTGCCTGTTTGGAATAGCTCCAAGCACCCAAAAAATAGTTGTTAAGCAAGGCACACTGTACAATCACTTGACATAATGAAAATCTCAAAACAAATCAATGAAACAAAGGGCCCAAACATACCAGGAGAAAATTTTCCTACACATATGCTTAACATTTCCTATAGAAATGAAAGAGCATAACTGTTACACTGAAAATAATTAATACTTTTCAAGCTATTCGTTTATGAATTCAGTACCTTAAAGTAGGATAAAATCGAATAACAGCTGAAGTAGTCCACGATCTTGTGGTTGGGATCTTCTTCATAATCAATTGTTGTTTTCATTCAAACCTTAATCAGAAAATATCTGAGCACATTTATACCTATGGTGTGTTTTACTCAGGAGATTAATTTAGAAATTAACCTGGGAATGAAGTTGTAATGTTTTCATTATTTTCCAGTTGAGACTTCTGCTTCTTTCTGCTTCTTCTTGGATTTGAAATTACTCTTTTACCAGTTTCTGAATCTCGTGCATACTCAACAACTATGTCCCTTTTCGCATTCTTTTTCACCAATTTCTTTTTCGATGGCAGTGTCAATTCCAACACATCAGTGAGACAACGATCTGGATCTAAAACACGACCTTTCTTGATTTTCCCACCTTTGGAGCCATCTATAACAATAATCACATTTAACAGTAAACCCATAACTAGTCTACAAAGATTTTTATAACATCAGTGTATTATCATCCACTTTAGCACACAAAATGTAGTATTACATGTGATTGGCAGCAATTTTCTTTTGTTTTCACTTGGAAACCTGTGCCATTAAAAGCATACAGAATTCAAATTTTCCTTTCAATTAACCATCCTGGATGTCAACCATGCGAGTAAATGCTGCTAACCTAAATTAGGGTCAATCTTGATGAACCAGGCTTAACTTTTAATTATGTGGTGCCAATGTAATGTAGTGTTCCAGTAAGGATAAACAGGGCTATAGACGAAAAAGAGTTCAGATATTTGAAAATCATTGGCCCCAGTCTGGATTTCCTGTAATGACCACTCACAAGCTAAACTTTGACCTGCACCAAACAAAAGGGCACCTGTGCACAAAAAGTTTCCACTCTGGGCCAAGTGCTCCAAAATTTGATAAGCAGAATGTCTTAGATGATAAAATATTTTAGGCCTGTACAAATCAATGGAAACAGTGAAAATTAACAAAACATACAAATTATTTGATTTGCAATCAAGCCTGCAAACATTCATTCAGATTGATATTGATTTAGGCCTAGGCTAGTCTATACCTTGTTTGTGTTCTTCTTTTGTTGACATAATTACATATACAGACAGGTATAACAATACCAAGTATTACTTTTCTCAACTGAGCATTGGATGAGACGAGAGACAGGGTTACTTGCCGTATTTTATTACTTGGATTTCTCTATTAAAAACAAAAGGAGAAATCTTGCAAAGCGGCCTAAAAGACTCGGACGAATAGTCCTAATCTCCGGACGAAACATTGCCTGTCTGAAGGTGTCATTGCCAGTAGGTTGAGAGGAATGTTACGAATCAGTCTTCTCTTATCAAGATTTAAGTTTATGCAAGGGATAAATTTCATGCCAGAAAACTTACTTACCAGCAGCTGCATTATCCCTGTCCATTTGCGGCAAGCTAAAGTCTGATCTGAAAAAAGGTAGGTAAGGGAGTACCTAACAAAAATATTTCGCCACAAAGGAAGATAGTGTCCGAGAACTGTTACCGGTCTCCTGTGTGCATTGCATGCAGTTCAATGTGTCCATGTCATTTGCTTGTGATGTTTTTTTACAATATTTTATTGAGTTGGATTTGATTGTACATTGCAGCCAATTTTAACTCATATCGTTAAAATCGGCACATCTGTTAAATCATAACGCAAGTGTCCTAAGGCGAGCTCAATGAGAACTGAAATCTCATGTGGAACAAATGGGTGAAAGCTCACTCGATTTTGCTTTTCAGTATGAATACAAACTGTGAAAGCATGGCCTATAGATCCTGTAGTCTTCATGAGATTAAAGCTAGACGTGTCAGAAAAGTTACCACAGGAATAACACTCGCCTTATAATCCAAGTTTCCCATTCCCACCCAAATGAGCCCAATTCCTTTGACGTAGCTTTCATTTATTTCAAAGTGAACTGAATTTTTATGTGGTGCAGAGAGAACAAGGTGAAGAGAGAAGAAGGTGTACACTTTAATATCTTGTTGGAACATAAGAAAAACAATGTTATTGATATAGATAGATATAATGTATGGAAATTGCATACATAGTGTATGATACGGTGCTAGATTATAAAGCAGTCATTGATATTAGGAAAAACGATAAAGCATTAACAAATAGCTACGAAGGCACAGTTAATTGTAAGATAAACCATTAAGCAATATAGTAAAGTAATAAATGATATATGTATGATAGGTAATTAGAAGAAAATGATGTAAGTATTTTCCCACAAGACAAGGGCCAATTTAGTGAATGAGTTTAAGTTTAAAAGGCTGGTCGTGTTATACAAATGTAATGAAAGGAGAGGCCTTTACAAAGTAATTTGGTTAATGTTATACATTTCATCTATGATGTCTTCCATCCCATCAAGAGCAACCTTCTTACCACAGTTGATGCAGTTACCTAGGTACCTACATGTACATATCTGCATATGCTCCATGATGATGCATGCTTGTGACGTGAACCTGTTTGGCATAATACTATTATATAAACTCCTTCCAAAGTCTTGAGCATCTGACATCTTGTGCTTTTGTATGTTACGTGTTGTGCTGCCCCTCAGCAGTTTCAGGCTTTCAGAATGCCTTTTGTTCGGTGCCTTTTCTCTGTTTCACTGTTACTGTGACTGTGTTTTTGACTGTCTTCAAACTCGAACCTCAAAAACTTGGTGTAGGCCATAGTAGCCCCGTTATCATGTTGGTAAGAATAATGAGGCAGAGGCTGCTAAGAACATGTGACAATGACACGTATTACACGTGGTTGTGAGAAGGCCACGAGACACAACTACCCACATATTACTCGATCTTTCGTTGGTTATGAGTTGACTGAGTTGATCACTCCAACCTATTTTGCATAAAAAATTCTGCAAAGCGATTCAGCTACAAGAAAAATGGCCAACAAAGATTGTTGTGGTACAACAAGAGGAAAATGTAAAAGCTGCGATGACTGTGAGGAATTTCTTGCTGAAAGGGGAACTTTTTTGTGTGCGTACTGTTTGTGTGCTCCAGCAAAGCATGAGGTGACTGCTTTTGAAAGAGGAGAGTCGAGGCAGTTACAAGATGTCACCATAACATTACCAGAAGAAAATATTCGATCAGCAGGTATAGAATACTTTGATCTTCAAATCCATATAAGAGGTGTCAAGTTTTTCTAAAGGTTAGAGGGGAAGCATTTTAACCGCATTTTGCTCATTCAAAAATAGAAGTATTGTTATTTTTTTTTAATTGTAGTGATAGACGAAGTTAGTGTTGAAGAAAGTGAAACAGAAAGCACAAAAGCTGACACGAGCTCATCATGCAGCACATCAACTTCCAAGAAAGAAATGGCAAAAGAAGATGAGGCTGATGGAATCAAATATTATGAAAAAACCATAGAAAAGATGTATGAAGATAAGCTTGTACCTGAAGGTAGCCTGCAACTAAAACATGGGAGTCAAGGAAATCTGCTGGTTCTATGCAAACCCTGTTCTAAAACATCAAAAAAAAGATGCATTGACCCTGGACCTAAAGCGAAGTGTACATGGAACGTAAAGGCACACATGAAGACATCAACACACATTAAAAATGTCCACTTATTTGAGTTGAATTCGAAAAAGGTAGCACAAGTAACGGTATATCAGGAAAAGAAGAATGAAGTGGAAGAAAGGTTCAAGGAAGTAGAAAACCAATTTCCTGGTAAGTTTCAGCTCTTAATGATGTGCGGGAGAAAGCCCAGTTCAGAATGCAGATGTAACAATGTCATAGGTTTACTGCCTGAACGTGGAAGTTTCATGTATAATATAGAATCTCATTCAAAGTCATGCTCTAGGAGCAGTAAGAGATTTCGGAGCCAACAAAGTAGCATGGAAAGCTTCCTCATTCCAACAAAGAGAGCAAAAACTCAATGACTAGAAGAAAGAAAAACTGCCAGGCCATGTCTGGGGCTTTATTATGAACATCTCACCATTTCTGGAAAAAGCGTTTCAATGAAAGATTTAAAGGCAGATTACAATGAAGGAAACCATCAAGGACAGACCATTTGGTATTCTTTGCCAAAATTTCGAAGCGAATTTAATGGTACATCTATCAATGGGACAATAAGAAGTGTTAACTGTAGGTTTATTCTTTCCGAATCAAACCATAAAGGAATATGCTGTCAATGTGAGGGTCTTACAAAAGTTGATGCGTTTATAAAACGAATGCAATGTTCTGGTTGTATGAATGCAGCTTCAAAATGCTTTAACGTGGGTGCTAAAAGTGTTTCTCATGTGAACAATCGATTCTTGCACGTAGACGAGAGGCTAAAGAAAATTAAAAAGCTACCGCAAACATGTTAAGCTGCAGCAACTAAAGATTCATTCACTGAGTAAAAGAATAGCACGAAACGCAGCATCAAAGAAAACACTGCTGGAAAGAATTGGTGAAAGCGCCAATAGAGGTGACGTTTCAGCAATAATCTATGGCTTGAATTTCGCATACGAGAAAGGCTTACTTACTGGAAAATCAAAGATCCTAAATTTCATACGTAACAGTGTAAAGAACTTAAACCGAAAATCACCTCGATATTCAATGTATACGCATCAATGTATACCTGTTTGAGGATCATTGGGGATCCCAGGGCTTCCCGCTTTCTCGCTAACAACCTTTTGGCCCAACTGTTGACATGCAGCGCAGGCAGAAACGGGCACGCCAATTTAATTACCACCCTGAAAAGATTTCCGACTGAATTTTTGAGCATATTGGATGTATCTAAAGTCAATCAAAGAAAAGAAGAAGATCCTTGGTGATGTCTTGTTTGAAACAGCCGAAGATGAGACAGCAATTATCGGCAAGATCGAGTGGGATGCTAAAAGAGATGAAGGATGGGGATGGTGTGGAATATCTGATGAAAAGAAGCATGTTTATGAGGAACAGTTTGTTCATATTGTTGGTGATGGTCAAGACGCATACAAGCGACTGGTTATGGCATTTCAGAGCAATGTTGTCGCTGGACATGGCAGAGTCATATTAATAAATCCTTTGCATCCAGATTTGCCACCCTTGGTCGCATTGCTTCAGCCTGTGTGTAACAAGTTTGACAATGAATGGGTGAGAAGACAGTGGCTTGAAATTCAAAGGCTATATAATCAACATTTACTGCCAGTTTTGGGACCCTTGGTTGGTCATGCCTTGGATGGAGATTCAAGACGTCGCAAACTTCATAACGAGAATGCAAGGTCTAAAGATGGTGCTCGTTTCAATATTGATGATCCTAATTTTACTACGAGCAGAAAAATAATGTATTGCAGTGGCAAGAGATATGTATGCGACTTATCTGATCAGGATTATATCCACAATGGGAAGAAATTAATTAATCACTTGATGCATCCGTCCCGTATTCTTAATCTTGGAAATAATATGTGTCAGGCAAATCATCTACAGTTACTCCTAAAGAACGAGAATCTTACAAGATTTGACCACGGATTACAGCAAAGCGACATTGACCATTGTGATAGGATGAACTAGGACAGTGCCAGAGAGTAATGTTTCCCAAGGTTAGACACTGCCTTGACAAGATTCAGTCGGGGAAATTTTGCCGCAAGAAATTGTGAAAGGAACATCGGCATACCTTTTTATGGCTTTGAAATACACCAAAATATTTTATTCCCTCCAGGCCTCTCTAAAAGAGCGAATAAAAAATGCATCTTATGTTTGCAATTTTGTTCAAATATGGCTCCTATGGGTCTTTCCGTCAAAAGACCTTCTCTTGAAAGAAAGCTTCCTTTCTCGGGAGACATTTCAGGACATATGCTTGTCATGCCACCATATCGTACTGATCATCAAGGCCTCAAGAGAATTCGCTCTGAAGCATGCAATCTGCTGTCAACGTTTTGGAAGTGATGTGTGCGAGGAATTTTCTCGGCAAATGGATCATACGTGGTCAACAAACACAACTACACCATGATGGATATGTATCACAATCTAAGCAGTAGCAATATCTTCAAGAAGTGTTTGCTGACTCAGAAGGTCCGAGAACCCGAGAAAGCACCGCAAAGGGGAAAACAAAACCAAAACCGCTTATACACCCTGATCTTGGTGACTTTCCATCAGATAGTGAAATCTCAGAAGAATGGAAGAATGGCCTCAGAGAAAGTCAAGACGATTTAAGAAAGGTCGGAATTTTTCCCGAAAACGAGAATGAAAGCGATCCTGAAAACAATTGGTTTTTCACACCCCACTGCGTTTATGAAACTGCATCTGAACAGATTGCATCTCAGATGTTTGCAGAGGAAGATGAAATTGAAACTGATCCGATCAACGCAGGTGAAACTACTGAGGGTGAGAATTTTGTTGATGAATTCCCCGACTTGGCTCTTCATCTGAGACACTTTGCAGATGAAAATGAATATGATCCTTCTGAAGATGTGGTGCTCCATGAAGCTCAGTGAAAGAAAAAGGTTTCCATTGTTTCAATGTTGTGATAAACGGCGGAAACATTTTCGGGCAAATACTTGCAGCTTTTTTCGCCTGACAATCCTCAGAGTTTGAACGTCAGTAAACAGACCTAAACAATAAACTAAGGCGGAATTTATACCCAAATGCAGCTGGAGATCCCGCTCTAGATGCACCAATCAGAAAAAGAACCCGAATGGGCATTGCGTTCTAAACACCAATTAGCTTGCGACATACACCGGGATGACCAATAGAAATTAATTGAAGAGTCCAAGTGAGAAAACGATCTCTTTCTGTCTTCACAGAACCAGCCTTTTGGTTTTGATGTGGACAGATTCCAAAACACTGAGCTAGATCCTTGTTTCATCTCAGCGTTTTGGAGTCTGTTCATATCAAAACCAAACGGCCGGTTCTGTGTAGGCAGAAAGAGTTTCTGTCCTTTCTTTGTCAGACGAAAAAGGGCAAAAGCTTTAAGAATGCCAGAAAATGTTTCTGCTGTTTATCGCAATATTGGAACTTTGTAGCACTTAAAAAAATATCCCAAAGTTTGTTAACGGGGAAATAACTATTAATCATCTGTTCATATTGTTATTCTACATTTACTTTTATTGGACACATTGTTTTGTTAGAGTTTTGTTCTTTATTCTTTTTGTTTGTAGAACTTCCCGAATGTGCCTAAAACCCAAGCATGTGTAACGATAATTTTTTAAATTTCATGAGACAAGGATTGTTAGTGGGCCATAGTATTGATGATTTGGGAGGGAGTATCAGCGGAAATTTTGCCTCAAAGAGTAAAACTAGATATAAACTAGATAGATCTTCATCTACTGTGCCCAGTTGGGTGGCCAGACATAAAACATTGGAGGGGCAAAACGATGTGGTCAAGGAAAAACAGGGCGTGGTTTTAAGAGCAAATATCCAAGTCATACCTTGCGACACTTTTACATCAGACTTGGACATGATTGGAATCGCCCATCAAAACAAAACAAAACAAAACAAAACCCATCTTGGCCATGATTGGAATTGCCCCCCCATGCCCCTCCTTGGCCACGCCACTGACTGTTCCCAACCAAAAAGGACATTCTTCACATCTGGATCACTAGATCGAGGTACTCTCCTTAAAAAAAACGTATTGTTCTTAAAACATGATAAAATATGACAAAAATAATCGGTAAATCTCAGGTATCGTACTGTTATCGGGCTGTTATCTAGCCAATGCCTCTGGACCCAGAAGCCCTTGGACGATTCTCTTCCCTCTGCGTGGCAGAGGATTTCAGATGCTTTCAGAAGATTTCAATAAAGCTCCAGTAAGTTTTGTCATTATTCGAACGGCTTATTAGGCCAATTGTAGGCTTTTCTACCCCGAATCAAACCTGTGAAAAAGGGTAAGAACCTTTACACCGTAAGATTTAGATTGTCTCCCTGATTCGATCTTTGCCTAGCCTGGCCTAGCTGTGAAAATAGGCCTACCTATGGAGTTAATTTAGTTGAAATTATCTATATGATAATTTATGTTGTAGATCCATTTACATGTTATTTTACAACAAAATATATCGTAAAACCAAAATACATTTGGGATTTTACATTTGAATTATCATGAAATTTCTCTCAGTTTCATACAATCATCTTTGTGTTTATGTCATCATCAAAATAGCTATGCATAGTTTAGTTTTGTCAAAAAGTATATTTTATGCCTGCAAAATCTGAGGTTAAATAGTATCTAGTGAAGAAAATAGTGTGTATCTCCTGTGTAAGTCCATGTTAATATTGTCATTTAATATTGAATACAACTTTTATCTATACTCATGAATCTATCAAGTGAAGCATTTAAGTAAAGTTCCATTTCCTTGAGTCTTAACTACCCTAAAATATCTTAGCATGTAGTGCATGTAATAACTTAATTTTGCATGTTGGCATTACAGCACAGTATGTCAGTGAATATAGAGAAAAGGTATATTTTTCATATAATTAATCGATAGAATATCAGTGTTTAGGGTCAAAATTTAACATTTTTATATCAGTGAAAAGGGTGTTTTTGGAAAATGTCAGACAAGGATGGATATTACTGTAGCTATAGGAGTGCAGCCACTGGGCAGTGTCATTGAATAATAACTTTCCTTTTTTGCTTGATTTAGTTGATTTTGTTGTTTCATCCTCACTTTCATCTGAGTCAAGCATAGCCTTCAAGTTTGTTTTAGATGCAAAGGTTGTTGCCGGTGCTGCCCCTCTCTCTGTCTAGAGAAGGGGCAGTAGATCCTTCAGGTTTGTGGTTCTATTGACGTCAGGGTCTGCTCTTGGTGCAAATGAAAGAGCCTCTGCATAGCGTTCTGGTTCTGTGAGGAGTTGTTCTGCAATGACAACATTGATGCCAATTGAGAAAAGGGCACCACCAACCTCAACTGCACCACGAAAAAGTTGAATCTGCTCGTCTGTCAATTCCATAACCGCATTTACAAATGACTTGGCATCCTTTTTCTCAACAAATCCATCGTAATCTTTATGGAATTTCTTTAAGGTGTATTTCAAAGGATGCAAAATCTTTTCAGAGTTTGCCACATTCCTTTCTTTCATAAATGAGGAGTAATTTTTTAGGATATGTAAGTTTTCCTCAATTGTGGAATACAATTCAAACATTGCCATTGCTGGCCTTCTTAGCCATTTACAACACTCTGGCCAGATTCTCTTCCATATGTTCTCGTTGTCAATCTTCTTTTGTCCGCCGTATGGGGTGAGGAAGTTTTTTGGGAAATGTGATAAATAACTCATACCTTTTGCCTTTGACGCGTATATTTGTTTGCTCATCTGAAAGGAGAAAGATGGAAAGAATTGGTCATGCAAATAATTTCTAGGATGATCTATTAATGCTACTTGTTTGTTACTCATGAAATGCTATATATTATGGTAATGTTTGATTGTAATTACATTTGTGGAAGATGTAGTAGATTTCTTATGTAACAAAGAGTTCTACAAAATATGAGGAGATGGTGCGAACTGTTCAGGATGGACATGAGTTAGAAGATAGCTGTTATCAAGAGATGTGGTGCGATAGAATGCTACATAAGCAGTGCCTTGTGGAGTGTCTAGCCAAACAATTATTTTTTCAACGTTTGTCCCTGAACTTTGGTTATTGTAGTGGCATAACCAGGAAGACATGGAAAGCTAGTAACATACTCAAATTCCTGCTTTCTAGATATTGGGAAAAAAGATATTATGTGTCCGTGCGGATGTTTCACAAGAACAGTGTTGTCTTGTGTTGTGACAACTGTAACAAACTGACCATTGACAAAGCCTATCTGCTTGTTGACTTTATACGTAAGTATTAACCGCATTGCCTTGTACACTGGTGTTAATGTGTCAATGAAATGTATTTTGAATTATTATTTCATTAATTTGTCTTGCTGCTCTGCGTGGAACTGTGAGCACTGTTGCATCAGGGTGTCTTCATAAAGAATCATAAATCGTTTCATCAACGCATTCCTCAGTACATAGTATCCGTTCCTCAAAGATATAGTTTAGCATGTCAACAGTAGGTTTTTGGTATCTAATATGATGAAGGAAGGAAAGTAGTTGAGGACATTTTGTCCAAAATTTTTCAGTCACTCTTACAAGATTGACATAACTCATGCAGTGGGAGCATGTTGTAATGCTAGGCACTTGCTTGGTGAGACCATCTACAGTACCTATAGGTTGCTGCTGAGCAAAGTCACCTGACAATATGAAAGCAGGACGTTGCATGAGTTTCTCTAAGTAACAATGATATGATGGAATGTCTGTGCTGATTTGAGAAACCCCATAAAAAAAATGACATCAAAATTTGCAAGCATGAAATTGTAATTGTTGTCATGTTGACGATCACATTGGTAAAGAAATAAGCTGTGTACAGTGTCTTATACAACAGCATCGTCATATCTGTCCCTGTATGTGCATGCAAGTGTACCAGTTGGCAAAGCAACACATACAGTAATGTGATTTTGAATGCAGTATTGTATGAACTTATGCAGGGTTAAAGTTTTTCCTGTACCCGGCATGCCGAGGACAAGTGGAAACCTACGCCAGTCAACATCAGAACGTTTGCAAGGAATTTTGTGGTAGAATTTGTCTCTCTGCTCCAATATGTCTGTGAACATATTGAAGACAAGTAGCTGGTTACCATTAAGTTTGTCAGAAGAGGAAGGTAATATGACAGCAGCATCATGTGTGAGTGGGAGAAGTTGTCGACGATAGAGATTGTTCATCTCAATGAGGCTTTGTATGTAAGCAACAACAGTGTCATTGTAGTAGCTCTTGTGACCTTCATTCATGAGGAATTGCTGGAATTTTTTACCAGAGCATAAAGTTTCGGCCTATGAGAACAGGTGATGTATGTTTATAAATAGTTGTTTACTATCATCAAATGCCCTTAGCCATTCTATTAGAGACATGGACTCTGCAGGCACTGGCCTTGCATAGTATTTCTGAAGAGTAGCATTTGTGTGAGGCTTTTCAAATGTTGGTGAGTAGAATTTTTTTCTTGTTGCATTAGTCCAAGATATTTTTTTGGAAGATAAATTAACCCACATTTCAGGCTCACAGACATTCAATGAAAGTGCATATTATATAGCTGCTGTTGAAGGAGCAATATCAAGGGTGTAGAACATGTCACTGTGATATGCTTCCCTCGATTTTGAGACATACGCAGAGACATATTTTAAAAGCAGCCTGTACATCTGCAGGATGACAGAAGCGTATTATTTGAAAACTTTCTTTATTTTCAACAGTCGTGGGTCCATTTTTTATTGGTAGGGATGATTTGGTTGACGTTTGTAATGTCTCAACAAAATATTGCAGCCCACCATTATGAAGCGGAAGGTCACCTCGAAAATGGGGTAATTGAATGTATTTGGCATTGTTTAACCAAACTAACAAGTGCAAATGAAGAGTACCTCTCTCTTGAAATTCGAAACATTAGAAATATGTATTAATATTACTACGGTTAGGAAGACCATTGTATTTAAACAAATGGTTCTTCCAATGGCTATCATTAGAGCCACAGAAGTAGCCACAAACAATCTGTTCAAGAACATGGAGATAGTGCATTGTCTAATAAAAAGGAAGAACAGTGGGACCATACCCTGTAATTCTAGATATATCAGCAAGCCAAAGTGGTAAAGGAAATGACCATTCAGATGCACTAATTGTAATGAACATGGACAGGTAACCATAATGGTTTACCGCATCTATTAGGTAACGGTGCTGCCATTTCCAGTATCCAGAACAAAATGGTTATCATCGAGTGACTGAAAAGCAGATATGGTATGTTCAGCACCTGAACAATGTCTACTCGAGTTTATAGCAGCTGTTATAGTTTTATAAATCCATCTTTCAAATATGAATTGAAGAAGTTCAAAATTATTACTGTAGTCAATTATAGATTAGAAACACTTTGTCAGAAATGAAATTTTGCTGCTTTTCCTGTTGCTTTTCCCTTCATGTATTGTGTCACACCAATGTGTAAAGGGATATAAATCAGGGCAATAAGGCACACTCTCTGCCCGTCCATGAGTACACGGAAAAAGGATCAGGTTCATTATTTTTATCAACATATTCATCGAGTTTTAATATATACTCCCGGGAAGATGAACTTTCACATGCAATTAAATAATCATATGCATTTTGACATATGGGTCGGTCATTTTTATTTTTCAACAAAGCAATTTTTTCTTCAGGGCATTTTTTAGAGCATCCCAGTTTAAGAAAAGCTGTTTTTTTCCTATATCCATGTTTCATGCGCTCATATTTCCCATAATCCATATAAAATGGCCTAAGCACAAGAATATGTTCCAATGTCAATCAGCGTAAAGGTATAGGAATTTTGTCAAGAGTTGGAATGAGGTAATGACCTACTTTCGCATATGCATATATTTTTGGAGGCACACTTTTTGCCACTAAGAAAGTTTGGAAGTAGTTTTTCGAAAGGTAAGCTATGGCAATTATCACAAAAGCTCCATGAAAAGGTTGTAATCCAGTTAGTCAATGATGTTGCAGTTCTAATAACATTTTGAGAGGAGCGTGTTGTTGTGTAGTTTGTGTTATAAGATTATTTGCTATAGTTGCATTCCAAGGAATTGGCATGATGTTGAATTAAAGTTTTGGAAAGAAATTGGTTTGTTGATAATTGGGCATTTAATTCAAGATATGCTGAAAGCTGGCCTTTATAATTTTAATGTTCAATGTTACTAATCAGTATCAATATCTAATGAAAATGAGAGGATAAGTTTGTTTATGTTTTACAAATGTTTGTTTTAATAAAAGATAAAGTGAGAGCTTAATTGACCCAAATATTGAAATCCTTGAATAGCAGATGAAGAATTTTATATTATGTTGAAAATGAAGAGTGGAAATTGTAAATTTCAATTTCACCAAATTTATTTGTATACGTAAGAAGGTGAAGGATGTGAATATCCCAAAAAAATAGTAGAAGATAGATAGAAGGATTTTATCGAATATGGCTCCAGATTTAATCTTGAGACATATGTATGTTTTGCATGTCAGGAAGATATTTCATATTACATTTAGTGAATTGCAATATGAAAATTAGATAAGAGTCTCATAATTTTTTTTAAGGATTGTCTGAATGTCAGACAATTTGTGAAAGGGCTCCCTTTTGTATGAGTTGCGGTTTTGATTTCTATTCGGCTACTATTATGTACCAGGGCATAGCAATGGAATATCATTAGCACGTAATATGATTATAATTAGGAGAAACGATGTATTATTGAGACTTGTTTTATTACACTTTCCTTGAGTTGTATAAGTACTGTGGTAGTAAGAAAAACAAACGCAATCTGCATGTTAGCCCCATGATAAAATTTGCATTCAGTTGACGTTGATGATATGTGCCTTAAATAATTATACAATAGGCACAATTGCAATAAAAATACCAAGTTACTTACGAATGATAGAGATCAAGTCTAATCTTCAACTGACTTTAAAAACTGCAAGCAATTTTTGGAGAGAGAATGAGAGCAGAGCTGTTGTTGCAATTTGTTGCAATTAGCTTCTCTCTCAAAACGGAAGATAATTACAGTAAACTTCCTGCTGTTGTTTTTTTTTGCAAATATCACAAAAATCACAACGCACAGACTTTGAAATAACGACAAGAAATACACTAAACTTTTTCGAGTTTCCCTAGTGAAACGTTGAAAAAAGGTTTTGTCTATTTATTTTTGTCTTGTCTTTACTTAACTATATATTTAGGAAATTAGATTATGTATTCTTGTTCCCAGCAGGATCTGTATACGTACGTACGTGTTACTCACGTGTTACCCATGAGTTACTAAGGTGCTACTAAGAAGAGCAATATGCCTTTCAGTAAAAGTTGACGTGTTACCACAAGTTACTGCTAAAAAATAAAAAATATAAGGAAGCAATAATTTTTTCTATATTTAGAGAGTAACTCGTGGTAACACAATGGATTGCACTGAAAAGCTTGGTGTTCACAGTAACACGCTAGTAACTTGTGGGTAACACGTGGGTAACATGACAAAAACGGATAATGTAGAATTGCACCCTCATCTCAGAAATCTATTAAATAATTTTGGTGATTAAAAATTTTTCCGAATTGTTTTGAAAAATTCCAAACAGTCACTTTGGCCCTGGACGTTCATGGAAGACGTCCCCACCCACAAAAATTGGTATGCAGAAATGGTCAACCAAAGTGTGAAACCGATTTATCTGTTGAGCTCATAGCTTCTCCTTGTCATTTACCAAATAGAAAACGGTCTTCACTTCAGATTATCCTGTCTCCAAATTACAAGTCTTTCGTTCGTTTAAGACAATCCTTCACAAAATATATTGAGACTCAATTGTTGCAAACTGTAAAATTTTTTGGCATTTTTTCCTATTTTGTGTCTCCCCGCCCCTCTTCAAGCAATGTTGTTGTTAGCAGGAGTATTGTGGCGCAAAATTTCAACTTGATGACCAACAACTTTGCTGTGTAGGGGGGAGGGGAGCCATTTTCTTGTTTTCTGATGAAGAGTCTGATAATTTTTTTTGAGGATTGTGGAATTTTTCCAGATGAGATGAAGCTGGCTAAAATAATCCCACTTTTCAAAAAAGGCTGTCCACTAACAGCATCAAATTATAGAACTATTTCTCTTCTTTCTGTTTTTAGCAAAGTCACAGAAAAAGTTATGTATGAATGTCTCTATAAATTTCTTGAAAAACATGAGACCTTGTATTCACTGCAGTTTTGTTTTCGTGCTAACAATTCTATTAACCATGCCTTGGCTAGTTTGACAGAAGCCATTAAAAATTCACTTGATAACAAAAAGTTTGGTTGTGGCATTTTTATTGATTTCTGAAAAAGTTAGAACACTATCGAATTAGAGGAAATACTTTAGATTGATTTGAATCCTACCTCTCAGATAGGAAGCAGTGTGTTTCAGTAAATGGATCAATGTCAAGTTATCTCAAAGTTACTTGTGGTGTCCCACAGGGATCTGTTCTTGGCCCTCTCCCTTTTTAATTAATATTTATGATTTACCTCTCTCAATCTCAAAACTAGCTTTCTACTTATTTCTAAATATCTATTGTGAATCTAAAAGTCTTGATCTATGTGAAATTTCTTGGTGTTCTTTTAGATGAAAATATTTCGTGGAAGTATCACTTAACAAAATTATCAAATAAATTGGCTAGCACTTGTGACTTAGTTCAATCTGTTTATCAATATGGTAAACTGCAAGCTACTAAAAATGATATTTCTCTCACTCAGAATAATACTGTTCAATATGGTCTCAGGTCAGCTTGTTACCATGGAGCTAAGAGCTGGAATGACATTCCCCTGAATATTAAAAATTCACCTGATCTATCAATTTTCGTCGCAATCTGAAAGTATTCTTCTTTTAAAGTAATTACCAAATTTAATCCCAAACAGGAAACAGAAAGGCCACCAAACAGCCAGATCACAATTCTGATTGAAAATTGCAAGTTACATGAACTAATAATCTGATAGAGGGTGCCCCTCCTCCATTAGTTTAGTTACTGAGAGAGCCCCTCCTTAAAGTAATTCCCCTTGATTTATCTCATTTTTTATTTATTTTCTGTGCGGTTTCTTTAATTAGTTAATTTTTTTGTGCAACTTGTTTCAAATATTGTATTTCAATGTAATTGTCAGTAGTAAAATGTAGTTATCTTAAAGTAAATTGTATGTTGTGGAATTTAGAATAAATGAAACTGAACTGAACTTTTATTAACGTGAACTTGTATCACATTTGCTGTCATCCTCATTACTTTTAGATGGTATATCTTCTCTTTCAGATGGCCAAACAGTTTGCTGGAAGAAGACAGACAGGGGGAGTCAGCTTCTTCTCTCATTTCCCCAAGAACTTCCCCCGTCCTTATGGGAAAGTTGTTGCTCCATCGTCTGATGATACTATATTTTTACGAGAATGAATCCTAGCACCTGTTAGTGGTTCTGACGTCAAGCTGTGGCAGCTTTTGAATTTGCTGCGACGGTGTCCGACAATCTTGACCTTGAGTGAAGTCCTCTGTTGAAGGATACAGAGGTGGAGGCTATTTTGCCTTATTTCAAGAAGTTACATGATCTCTTGCAGCCACTTTCAAAGGACAGTGCAGAGGCTGTCACGAAGAAGTCAATAAATAAGCTTCTTAGAGAGGTCCTCACCAATGACAACACAGACGAGTTTATGCACAGGGCTTTCACAGTCAGTGCAGCCCTATTCACAACTAGCATTCAGTTCATGACGATGAGAGCGCTGTTCCGCAATGTCGAGGAGTTTGCAGCGAAAATACAAATGGCCAGTGGCTCTGATGCTAAATTCAAAAACTCCAAAAAAACTCCGTCACTTGCACAAGCTGCTCATTAACACTCATGTAACAGCTTCAAGAAAACTCACCCTGTGTCTGATGACCGGACAGCTGCTGTCCTTGCGCATTTGTCTGAGGAGTCCTTGCATTCAGAAGGGGCTCCTGCACCAAAGATACGCAAGCGCTCCCAGTGGCAAAAAAGATCAATCCACCGAAGCTGGGACAGTGAAGAAGGCTTGACTAAAAACATTGCTGTCACGTTGCTGATGCATTGCTTTTCATAATGACATCAATTTGAAAGCTTACTACCTGTCAATTGAAACATGCATTCACTATTGCCTGGACAAGGATTACAATGTATCTGTTGCTGTTCCCACTGAAACATTGCTTTGCACATATAGACATAAATTCGGTACTGAAATTACATATGATACTGTTCATGGTCAAGCTGCAGTGTAGACACAACTGTGACCCTCAGATCAACTGGATTCTAAGCAGGTATGATGTTATTTTCATCGACAAGATTTCACAAGTCTCTGTCGATGTCTTCCATCATATTCTTCATACCATTATAATGTTGTTGACAAGACCTGTTGTTGTGCTGAGTGGCAACTTCGCCCAAAAGCAACGCCTGTCTATAATCGGAAATCGTACTGTGTGGGTACCGAATATAATGTCCTGCTCACACTGCATGTCATACATTTCCAAAAATTTCCCTAAGTACTCAGTTCCGGACAACGGACAGCCAGTTGCTCCAATTCCTTCATCATATCAGGAATGAAACTCCAACAAAGGGAATGCTGGAGTCATTGACAGCTGACAGAGTCCTCTGTCCAACCCGTGACATGATAGCATCTATGAAAGAACACCCTGACGCCACTGTAATTACAGTGACCAGAAACGCAGCTATGTTCATCAATGATGTTATCGTTAAAAATCTTTTCCTTACTCCACCATTAGGCCTAGTCGTAATGGACGATGAGACTCTTTCAACAATTCACAATGTTATGAAACTTCTGCTCACTCAAAATATCAAAAAATCTATTGGTTTCGCGAGTGGGAAATTTTTAACTGTCCATTCTGTATCATCTAATACCATAATAGCACTTCGCCCCATGGGAAATATTATCAACATCTTTCCCGTTACCAGCACTGTGGCTGATATACCAGTCACTAGGTATCCATGTCTTCCAGGTTATGCAACAACTATCAGCAAAATGCAAGGGCAGACATTAAGAAAAGTCATTGTCTGGTTCGATAAGGACACAACACCTCCTGGTACAGCTTATGTTGCTTTATCAGGAGCTAAAACGTTACATGACATGCTCTTCATGACCCCCTTAAACCAGCAGCACCTCTCCATTGTCAATGACAATTGAATGAAACAAATAGCAATTTATTAAACCCATATATAAATGACACTGACACATCATGTAAACATACATATATTACAGGAATAAACAACCAGAACATATTCTATCATGCATGTTAGCATACAACATTTTAGCAGTGTCAATGTATTATCTAATTGAAATTATAATTCTCCTCTTCATTCCTCTTCTTCTAAAGTAGCCTCTTTCTTTTCATATGAATAGATACAACGACAAGAAAGCGAAAGGCGTGCATTATTTTTTACACTTCTCCAAGAACATCTTGGCACCGTATGGCTGTGCTCAACCTTTGCCACAAAAATATAATATCTTTGAGAGGCTTAGACCTGAAGGCTGTGGGTGGCTGCGCAGACCACATGTTGCATCCTCAGAGTTGTCTGCAACAATCAAGGAGAATTTAAACTTGATAGCTGAGGATACCACATTCCTTGATGGAATGAAAGCAGCTGCCTTCATACGCAACCTGGGGCCTTTCCGGCAGCTGCAGAAAAGGCTCCACAAGGATTATGAGGGGGGAACACAGAAGATGACAAAGGCAACCTCCTGACAACCCTTATTAATCCCGGACCAGAACTCAACTCCCAAATGACATGGAGATTGGAGCAGCATTGTTCCTGGTTGTTCAAGGTTGCTCAAGCCCTTGTCAGTTCTCCAGACGAATACGCCAACAGGCAATCATTTGCAACAAATCCAGACCCGAAATTCACAACATCAAAAAACCTCAATGACCTTATCCTACTACTACACCAGCCGAAGAATATCCCTGCGCAAGAAGACAACTCACCTTCTGCGAATGCTCAACAGCTGCTCTGCAGCTTCCACACAGGAGACATCATCAGGAACAACGGCTCTCATGCAACTACAACAAGCCAATCCAGCAAACACCCTGCCAAACCTTAGTGTCACTATGCCATCTGTTTCAACCTCCCAAGCTGTCACAACCATTACCACAATACCAACTACATCTCTGTCGTCATCACCACAAACCACACCAGTGACATACCATCCCATACAACATGCAAGTCCATACATTTTCAATACACTTCCTTCATACCAACCTCAAGTAATACCCCCTCAACACTTTACTCAGCAGACTCCTACAGCACCAGCATACCCAACCAATCCACTGCAGCCTTCCACTTGCACCACAAATCCTCCGTCACTACATCCATATGCATCAACAGCAACAATCTATGTTATCAACACCAGCCAAGATTTCAAGAACACATGCAATCAGTCCTCGAATGTCTCCATTTACCACAACTTCAGCTCCATCAACATCTCCTCGATTTCATAATGCAGCATTTCCAGTAACCCCCAGCATTCCAGGAATACCTACTACTCTTCTCTCCCAACAAATGTCGCACACTAGTTTCACAGTTCCTAAAACTCTGCCACTATTCCAAAATGCAGCCTTTACACGCCACAACAGCCGAAGAACACATCAACCTCCCCACCAATAACCCACCAGCAATAATCTCCGCACCTCACACAAAAACTGTTCATACATCTGACAGAGACAGTCCCATTTCCCATGCAACAGGCCAGCCTCACAAACGTCAACTGGTCTTTCACAGTGACAACTATGAGCCTATACAGCCGAAAGTGCTGGACCTACCAGCATACCAGAAAGAGGAAGGACCAAAAGACGATGAACCGCTTGATCATAAACCAAAAACCAAGAAAAAGAAGAAGCACGGCAGGGAGGTACAGGAGCTAACATTTGACGCATTCTGACCCTGCACCCCAAAGAAGAAGCAGAAGGCAAAGAAACATTAACATCTTATCAATTCTTTTCATGCAGATGAAACTTTCATCCTCTGTTATTATAATAATGTTCTGTTATGATTTCTTTTACAGTATCTTCAGTTCAGTATTTTTATACAATGCATTTACAGTATTCATTGCACTTCCATTGATTTTCTGCTGGCATTTTCCGTGTTTTAATTTCTGAATTTCTTTCATTTTTCTTCCACTCCCCTCCAGTTTTCCCCATTATTCTGCACATGTTTCAGCAGCGATACTGTTCTATACATTGCTGCAGCACACATCTTCATTGTCACAGGGCACCCTACAAAGTAACAGAGCATCTTAACTCATGATTTAATGCGGGCTGGGCAGGTGGGTTTGAAGCGGAGAAAACAGTAGCGAAGTGATCATCCCTGTGGTAACATTTCTGGCACCGCTAGCTTAAAACTCATAAAGACTAACGGGTGGATAGGCCATGCCTTCACAGTTTGTATTCATACTGAAAATCAAAATCAAGTGAGCTTTTACCCTTTTGTTCTACATGAGATTCCGTTCTCATTGAGCTCACCTTAGGACACCTGCGTTATCATTTAATAGATGTGCCGCCCCAGCCAAGCTCCTGACCTGATAGTCAGAAACAGAGACTTGCGAAATCTCGCCAATGAAAATAACATCATACCTGCGTAGAATCCAGTTGATCTGAGGGTCACAGTTGTGTCTAGACTGCAGCTTGAAGAGACCATGAACAGTATCACATGTAATGTCAGTACCGAATTCATATCTATATGTGCAAGCCAATGTTCCAGTGGGAACAGCAACACATACATTGTGATCCTTGTTCAGGCAATAGTGAATGCATGTGTCAATTATGAAAGTCTTACCACTGCCAGGTTTTCCTTGGAAAAGAGGGAATTTCTTCCAATCGTACTGTTCATAGTTTTATGTTAGAGCTGCGAATAATGATGTCTAAGTGTAGAAAACCATCTGACTTCCTTTCAACTGTACACTTGGGTGAAAAGAGGAAGCCTGTGATGTTGTTAAAGAAATTGGGAGAAGTTGTCTGCGGTACATATTATTCAAAGCAAGCAAGCACTCCAATTAGGACAAGACAGTTTCGATGAAGTAGCGTTTATGTCCCTCATTTTCTAGTGTGGATTTGAATTGGGATGGATCACCGAAGGTATCAGGCATCAATTCTACAGCTTTATTGAAATACAGAACTTGTGGCTGGATGTCAGTGCCATTACGCAAAATGGCGTCAATAACTCTGTGCGGGAGAAAGGATAACATATATTGGAAGAAGTAGACAGGGTTGAAAAGGGAGACATGTCTCAAACCCACAAGAACGATCTTTTCTTGTGGATATTCAGATAAGATGGGACTGGTTTCATCTACCAGACGTAGCCACTGGAGCAAGGAGAGCTGATCATGCTGCGATTTTCTGAAATAATACTTCTGGATGACAGGATTGTCTCTCGCCTTCTCAACTGAATCAGGAACGAGAAACTTTTTAAGGGAGGCATTTTTTTAGATGCTTAGAGAAGAGACATGCCTTGCTCGCAGATGTCTTAACACATTGCATACCTGATTGCCGCAGTTGAAGGTCTGATGGTCTTGCAATAGAATGCATCATAGTGGAAACATTCTTTCGCTTTGGAGACATAAAAGGAGACATATTTTAGTATCATACCTTTGCCATTAGTTGTTTGCACATCCATAGAGCAATGAAGAGTTTGCAAAAGTGGGTCTATATAGCCCTGTACTCCCTGGCTATATGATTCAGAGGTATGAGAAAGGTGCAAGAGCTGTGCACCGTTAACTATATCGACTGTAGTGGGACCATCATGTACGGGAAGGCTAGACTTGTGACACCGTTGATACTTGTTGAGATAGTAGAAAAGTGAAGGACAATTAGTGGGTAAATCACCATGTATGTGCTGATTGTCAATATAAGGTATGTTGTTGAGCCACACAAGTAAGTGGATGTGTACTGTGCCCCTTTTTTGAAATTTGAAACGGTAGAAATAAGTTTTCACATTTCTCTTGTTGCGAATATGATTATAACTGAATATATGACTAGTCAGTCCAGTTAGTGCTGTTACTCCCACATGAATAACCTCCTACAATTTGTTCCAAAATGTGAACGAAGTGAATAGTTTCAAAGCAGGGCGCTCTGATCGGGCCATATCCAGTGTTGTGAGCAAAAGATTCAAGACACATAGGCAATGGAAATGACCATTCCAATGGACTAATTGTAATGAATAGGGAGGGAAGCCCAAATTGTCTAACTGCATCTACAAGATACCGATGTTGCCAGTCCCAGTAGCCGGTGGAGAAAGGTTTCTCTTGTTAAGAGTAAAACGAAGTTGCCAAGTCAGTTAATGTACTGTTCATGCGTGCAGAATTAATGGCAACAGCAATGGTCTTGGAAGGCCATCTGTCGAACACAAACTGTAGAAGATCAAATTTCATGCCATAGTCAGCAATGGAAGAGGAGCACTTAGTGATAAAAGAGATTTTAGAACTTCTCCTGTCAGCTGCACCTTCAACAACTCATTCACACCAACTCTTATATGGATAGAGATTAGGCCACAGGGCACATCCAATAACCTCCCATTTGAAAAATTAAAAAATGTTCGGCTCCTCTTTATGAGTGACAAGATCATGACGGATATCGTAGAAAACTTTTTTTGTGGACAAATTACTGCGCATCAGGTACTGAAATTCATTTTCACAAATCAGCAGGGTCTGGGAGAGACATAATTTTCTCCGGACCTGTTTTCTTTGAACATGTAAGTTTCAAGAGGCCTGTCTTTTTACGATATCCATACTTTAATCGCTGATACTTTCCATTATCCTTATTAAAAGGTCTCAGTGCTTGGATATGTGAAGATTTTAACGTCCGTAGCTCTGCAGGAATGTCTTCTATACATGGAAGAGTGTAGTTGTTCTCTTTGGACTGGCAACTAGCTTTACCTTTGCATTTCTTATTTAATTTGAAACCTGGCATGAGATTATCAAACAACAAGGAGCTACAATTAGGGCAATAGCTCTATGAAAGACTTTTCACCCACAGCCCTAAAGAATGAATAGTTCTTTCTGTTGCAACGTTTGCAAACTGGGCTGTTATGGTATTCATGGATCTTTCAAATTCATCCCCCTTTTTCCGCAGCAATTGCAGGTGATTAAGCTTTCTTTCAGCCAAATGTTTGCCTGTGTCCAGCAAAAAGCATATTCTTTTCTGCCAGTATATTTTTGCAATATCTAAATTCCATGCAATTGGCATTTTGATGTGAATAAGTGGTGCTATTTATGTAATTATACAACACAATTTATTGACAAATACCTTGAATAAAGAAGTCAAGTGTATGAAGGCGAATGAACCACTGGGTCGAGAACGAAACAAAAAAAAGAAGTATAAATTGAATGATATCATGTTTACACATTTTATACATCAACAACAAAAGATGGCAAGTGTGAACAATAATATTGATGTACGTACAAAGATGGACTGGTATATTTAGTTTAAGTAGGACAATTACCTGTGACAGTCTTAGATACTTTGTGAATGCAAGAGAGAAATGGACTTCTCTGCCTAACAGTCAACTACAATTATAAAGCAATGTAAAAATATTACTGATATATACAGAAATTGAATGAACAATAAATTAGGAAATGAATAGTATGTAACAGAAAACGCAAAGAGAGAAAAAAAATCTCTTTTTCTTTGACGGATTGGTGTAATAAAAACGCAGTATGTCTTGAAAATTGTCCCAAATTAGGTTATCATATACAACATATAGTGTGTATCATACAAAGAAGATAAATATGAAATATAGGAATGATAAATCTAGCAAATGACAAAGCATATATATACATATAATAATGAAAAGAAGATTGAAAACTATACCTGTATTATACCAGCACTTTCAAGTGTATAGCTCAGTGAGATTCAGTATGAAGAATGACAATGTTATATTAACGTTGAAATAAACTAGCAGACTCGACTTAAGAGAGTGAATAAGCTTTGTGAAACACAGGTCTGTTCGCCGTGAACGTAAGACAGAAATGCCGTCATTGAATTTGTACAGTTAGAAAATAGGATTCTAGAATGTGTCACACAAATTATGTTTTTCACACCCCTCTATAAATTAGGATTTACGTTGTACATGAATAAAAAATATATCATTGAAAAGATCTCTTCAAGAGCTTTTCAATGATGTATACATTGTATGGATTATATTGTGTAGTTGCGGTGTTATTTGCGAAAAACACCATTTAGCTTTCTGTTTTCTCCTCAAAACAATGGATTTTAGAAGATTTCTGAATCAAACCAAGAATCAGCCCTTCCGAGGGTTGTAGCATGTTCATTAAAGATTATAGAGATATGTAAACTATACCATATTGAAGATCTCGTTGAGATCTTTCCAATTATGTTATCATGGAGATATCAGGGGGAAAAGATCATTTTTTTCAACACACCTTAATTTCAAAGGAGCAATAACAGGACCATTACATGTCACGCGATTTCTAGCTCCCCAATGGGATATGTTAGAGCAAAGCACAATATCTCATATGAAAGCTTTTCGTCTACTGAGTTACAAGATATAAAAAAATTGAAATTGGACAATTAAGGGGGAAGTAACACATGTTTTAAATTACAAAATTTCCCATACTCGGCCTTATAAATCAGCTAAAAAACTGCTGATATTCAGGCAGGAATGGAGAGATGTAACAAGCCATGGAATATTTCTATGAAAGCTTATATTTTTCTGAGTGACATTATATGGGATAATTTCCATTCAATTCAATTCATTTCAATATTGAACACCCTGCAAAGGGTGTGATACTGTACAATAAACATATAATAATACTGCTAATATTGCTATGTTATTGATACACTACATTTGCGGAAATAGACTCATTCAATAGCTATCATGTTCAAGTTTGGAAATGAAATTGGACAATTAAGGAGGGAGCAACACATGTTTTCAAATGCAATATTTCCTATATGGAGCCCTATAAGTTGTAGTGAAAAGTGCCCTTTTTCAGAAGCAGCAAGTAAATGACAGTAAATAAGTGATGAAAAAGATAATGAATGATGAATCTCATGGAATTTGCAATGAAACATATCAATTGTTATGCAGATGAGCATCTTAATACTAATAAACAGACATTCGAAGAAGTACATTTCAACAATTCAGCTATGCTATAAAGTTCATGGAAATAATTTAAGAAGAGTTCTGTGGGTCCGGAATATCCACGTCTGTGTTATCAGAGCTGACCATTGAAGAATATATTATTGACTTCAACATATTGCTGTTCTGGTTATCTACAAAATGAAGATCAACATGAACGCTAATATAGAAATTGTAAATATCACATGTATATACATGTATATACATTTAGTATATAGTCGGAGATGGAGGAGGGCAAAGAAGTGCAGTTATGTCCAATTTTGTAAAAGTTGGGGCTACATGGAACATCATTTCTCCTAAAGTATGGTCAGTTACTGTCTATGTCAATGTTGAACATGTATTCACACTGTGAAAGCATAATGAAGTCTTATATAGTAGGAGTTATAGAAAGAAATTACATTGGCAGATGTAACAACATTAAATATTTGGTAGTATATCTATATATATGTATAATTAAGTTATCCATAGGCAGTTCACAGTGCTCGCCTGAAATAGGAGCTTTTTAGTACTACTAAAGAAAGAAAAAGACTATTAGTATGCAACTCTGAGTTTCATGATCTCTCAATCATCATGCATACAACATGTAATTGCAAATGAAGAATGTATACCAGTTTATTTCTATAGAATGCTTAGAAGAATTCTAAAAGAATTCTAAAAGAATTATGGCGCTGCAGTAGTAAAATGCTATTTACAGAGATTTTTTATGATTAACTTATTTTGATGTCTACACTTGCTTATAAATTCTGATTTCCTATTTAGTAAATCACTTTCACCTATGGACCGAATTATGTATAATTTCTCTGTTAAACACAACTTGCAATAATTATTACTTGGATTATTCTTCACTCTTTTTAATATTTTCCATCTTATATTCGGTGTTTTACTTTCTTTCTTTAATATGACCAGACGTATTTAGAAAGTTCCCTACTTATATATATATATATATTAGCATAGTATGTGTACACATATATATACAATGCCTTCGTTATATACATAAGTATTCTGCACAAGCAATTAAGAATTCTGTTCCGATACCAATGTTTCATACAAACAGAGTATCAAAGATCATAGCGGTGGGAGAAACTTTAAAGACACAGAGATTGTAAAGGTGGGAGCTACCGATATATACTTTTCCTGTATATACTTCCTCACTGAGCAAGGAAATATTATGTTCCAGAAGCTGTTTCTCATACAAACACACAATCCGAGATTGTGAAGGTGGGAGCTACTGATGTACTTCTTCCGTTTATATATATTTTCATTGTTCATCAGCAAGGAAATATTATCTTGCACATGCCCTTTTTCATACATATAGACTATCGGAGATCATAAGGGTGGGAGCAACTCGAAAACACAGAGATGGTAAAGGTGGGAGCTACTAGTCAGAGTTTTATACTTCACAAAACACCGTTTCTGCGGAGGAGCATTTCAAGGTCGAATGCTATACTATACTTGGAGGCACACTGTACATGTTGCTCCACACTCCACTCTTCTATGTTGTATATGGTCGGAGGTGGACCTCTTTCTATTTTTTCCATACTGAAGCTTATAGCAAACATGATTAGGAGGCTCTGCCTTCCTATATATAAGAGACAACTCGCCAAAAATGTGACAGTGCTACTATTGATCGCTTGTTGTTGATTATAGTTACTTGTGTCCTGTTATTAAGAAATGACTCAAACCAAGCTAATTCAAAATCATTGATTCCAAGGGGTGACATTTCCTGTGATAGTATAGGATGGTACAAACAGTCAAATGCTTTTGCTAAGTCAAGGAATATAGATTGTTTCAGTAATTAGTGGCAGGGAATCTGTATATACTAAAATAGGAATCGGATTAGCGAAAATTTTGTACGGATTTGTTTGAGCGGGTAGTGTGAGCTTCCGGGATGCGATTTTCCCACGATTCGGCCGCCCGTGGGGTAGGCGAGCCATCGCCTTTGCTTTTCCTCCTATCTGCTGCAGTCTTTGGGGTAACTGGGGCTAACCCTTCTTTGAAGTGTGTCATTGGTGCCTGTTTTAACCATCGCCCGATTGTTCTCCATACGAGGATTATCACTTTCTCTCAAAAAGGCATGGTAGCGCGGTAGATAAGGCGGCGTGTTTCGTGAGCTGCTATGCAGAGTCGGGAGTTCGATTCCCCTCAGGAGCAAATCTTTTCCTTTCGAATTTTTTTATTTCCGTTATTTTCGTGTGGGAAATGTTGTCAAAAGGCCAATGAGACGTCTGGTAACTAAAATTTGCCTTTGGTATAATTTTGAACTTCTTTACACATAATTTTTTAGCGTGTTTTGTTGTTCCCTTCCGTGAATATTAAGGACCACTAGGAGATTATCATCGGCCAAGCTCTACGGCTGTGTGGCCGAGTGGTAAAATGCTCGCCTGCCACCCAGAAAGGCTGGAGTTCAAATCCCCTCAAGGGCAAATTTCTGTTGTTTTTGTTTTTTCATTTAAATAGTTTACAATTCTTTTAAATGCCTTAAAGTAACTTAGACAAAACTAGAAGGCTTTTTGAAATAACTCAAATCTTTGGATCTTTTTTTCTCATATCTTTTTAATTATAAATTTATTTTCAATTCATCTCTCAACACTAACTTTCATTTTCGTTTGCTTCTCATTTCAATTTTAATTTCATCTTTTATTTTCATTTAAAGTTTTATTGCAGCTGAAGAATTTAGAATAATATTAACATTTATTTCAAATTAAAGATTAATTTTAATTTTACTAATATTAACATTAAGGCAAATACTCTTAGGTACCAAATCAACAGGGGGTCCAAATAAACGGGGGAGGAGGTAATTTTTTGGGCAATTTAATAAACAGGGGGTCCTTATAAGGTCCGGGGGTGGGGAAAAATTAATAAACGCAGTTTAATCCTTTCACAAGTGAAATTGTTTCTTCAAAAGTTAATAAATAGTGGTCCTAATAAGGTCTAGGGGGTGGGGAAAAAAAGCTAAACATTAATATATTGGGGGAACACTTATTTGGCATCTAAGAGTATGAAGATGAATTAAGATGGTTATAAAGTTTGAGATTGACATTATTGCATGTGGTGATAAACAACAACATTAACATTAATTGTAAGTTTCAATGTTATTTCAGATTTACATCACCATTAACATAAAGGTTCAGATCAAGACTGATTTGAAAATGAGCTTCAGTTTAACATTTATGAATAACTTTAGCTTTAACTTTATGAAAGACTGATACTTAGCCCAAGAATAATACTGACTAAGACTAATATTAAGATGGAGTTCAAGATTTATGAAGACTAAGATTAAGATTAACATTAAGTTTAAGATTAACAGTAAATTAAGATTAAATTAATATTCAGATTCTGATTAAGATTAACATTTAGATTAAGATTAAGGTTAACATTCCAATTCAGGTAGAAATTAAGATTAAGATTCCATTTCAGTTGAAGACTAAGATTAAGACTAGACTAACATTAAGATTAAGATCAGGATTTAGATTAACAGCAAATATGGTCACCTCAATGCACAGTGCCTTTTAGGTGGAAGCTGTTATTGGCGGAGTTCATCGGAGGCGGAGGTCCTCTTGAGGCGGTGGTCTTACACGGGCAAGGGCTAGTCTACTATACTAAAACGCGCTTGCAAGTCTATTGTCTTTTTTGTCAGAGCAAGCACGCTTTTCTAGAGGGTCCCTGGGCTGCGCACTTGGACCAGAAGCAAGAGCAAACTGTTGAAGGCGTGCCATCGCTTGGTTTTTTCTCCCTAGCTACCAAAATCTCGGTTAAAAGTGGGGAAGAACCCTTCTTCCATTGTTTTTGCCATTGTTTTGTAGAACAATAAACAATAGGGTCACATGGACGATTTTTGCCAGAAAAGTCGTTACCTGGAAGAGCGGATGCTTAGATCTATCATTGGGTCATTAATTACATTTTTTTTTTTTTCATTTCATGTATTCAACACCCCGAAGGGTCTAGTAGATTACAATTTTTGCTATACAATATAGTTATAAGACTATTTGTGTAACAAGGTTAACTGCAATCTACAATTACAAAATAAAGCAAAATAAAGTATGTTATTACTATATTTCGTTCAAAATCAATTTTAAATTTTTACTACATGTATCAATACCTAAATCAGCTATTAAAATATTGTTCAAATTACAAGTATAGGTATTTTCTTAGAATTCTATCTAAACTATATTTTTCTGACATTCAATGCATTTTTGATTGAACGTATAATTTATAATCTTATATTTCTTTTTTGTTCCGAACGATATATAAAGTTGGCCAGGGATGTTAGCTCCTTGTCTGTTTTGGGGTTTGTTAGTAACTGTTTAAAAAGTTCTATTTTCTGTTCTTTTGAGAGTATTCCTACATCTTCACGTTTCATATCAATTTGCTGTAGGAATGTCTCTCTTTCGGCCTTATTATGTTCACTTCATAGATGCTTTAGTAAGAAGGAAGAGTGAGCAAGAAAATGAAAAGGTGTGCTTGGATTGTGGAGCCTCTAACGATCCCACTTACACAGTCTGCACAAACTGTAAAGGACGATTGCAAAAGCGCAAACTGGATGCGGCCGGTGAATTTGCAAGCCAAGTCAGTACTAATAAAGCAAAACCGTACAAACATTTCAATTTGAAAGTGAAACCAAATTCTCTCAGCTTTAAGGTGGGGGAGCCAGGTTTAAAAAATCCAGCTGGATTCGAAAACATTTCAGATATTTTGCTAACACTTGGTCAAAGAGCCGGAATAGCATGCTATGTTGCCGATGTGAAGAGGGAATGACTGTTCCTGGAGAATGAAGGCACAATTTATAACATCATAGTCAAACTGATGAAAAATGTTTTGAAATTTAAACACTGCAGTTCGATGGTATATGGTGACAGAAACTTTGAAGACCATGACTGCCAAAAAGCTCACGAGAAGCCTCTGCGGGAATTTGATTGGATTGTCCCAATGCCAGTCCTACTGCACTTCGAAATGAATGCAGCAAAGTCTTTCATGCAGTTAAATTGGCATGTTTTTATGAAAGAAGTCGCTAAAAGCCTTGGTTTCGTCAGTGAAAATGCACTGCATTTTATACAGAAAGGAAGTGATCACCACAAATTATGGGATATTCTGGAAATCATATATATTGCAATGACTGATGAACTTTTGTTGCCATATGTTCGCCATACTAGTTGGCTCACAACCAAATTTACGGGGTTTTTGGTCTTTTGTGAATTCGGTGAAGAATAATAAATATCAATACTGCATGGAGATGGTGTTGACTTATCTCCATGCATTAATGTTACTGCGATCAGGCAAAAGAGCTGCAGATTCAACTGCGATTGCGGCAGCCAAATCAAAGCTAACCCTTCTTTTTTTGGAAGAAAATATCCAGCATACTGGAAATATGTTTGAATGATTTTAAAATGCACTGCCCTGCACCGCCAGATGTAAAAGAGATTCTAAACGCATCAATTACTGCTAGCAGAACATCAAGCCAAGGCCATTATCAAGGTGGTGATGCGCTACTGAAAGAGATCAATAAAGAGGCAAAGAAATGGATGATTGGCGTTCCCACTGCACATCAATTGTTGCGAAGCTTTCGAAACTTAGACAAGCTGAACAGGGTAAGGCCTTTACATTTTCGAATTCACACTTTTATCCAATGGTTAGCCCATAATTCTCCACAAAATGAAATGGAATTACATGTAAATGTACTTCTTTGTTTTTTTAGATTCGAAGCAGATCTCTCCAGGACGAAGATGTTAAGGAGCCAAATCCATTAACGGTAAAATCGAAAAGGGCCAAGGAGAAAGATATTGTAGCTGTCCGTGTGTTATTTAGCCAGAAGCAGTACTTGCTTACTCCTGAAAATGAAGAAGAGCTAGCTGGGCTTGGGGCAACAGTCTTATCAGACGACTTGTTATCATTTTTCAAGCGGTCGAAGAGTAATTACAAGGAGTATGTGAAGGCTTAAGCCAGGGATAACACCTATATACATCAACCCGTATACGTCACTAGCGAAGAACAGAAGGTAATGAAGATTTCGATGACTAATATTTAAACTAATTTGTATTTAAACTAATTAACAGCCAAAGATAAGGTTTGCTGATAGTCTGAAACAATTATAGCTCAGAAATATTTTCCATTTCAAGGGTGCTCGATGGGGACCAATATAAATCTGGTTCTTAGCCTGTGCGCTGGACCAGCAAATCCTGGGCTAAATTACGTAAGACAACTTGTTGGTGGCACCCCCTCCCCCATTTAAACAATATTGGTTGAGGGAGGAGGACTGCTTGCTGGTATGTCTTCATGACTGTTGTCTCAATAATGTTGGCTGTTGTTAAGCCCTCCAAATTCTCCAAACTTTCCCAACTGCGAAAATTTTCTTAAACTATACAATCTGAATGAAATATCCCCATACCAAATCAAGGTTCCAATTAATGTCAAGTTTTACTGATTTGGAAATTTAACGGAAAAATGACAACTTTTTTGTTGAATAGAAGCTGTAAAACATGTTAATGACATTCACTGTCCATCATTAATTACTTTAAATTCAAATTCTACAGCGAATTTTGAAAATGAAACTAAGTAAAATAATATAGGTTGAACCATAAAACAGGTTTCAGTGGAGACAATAACTGATAAACTATATAACCTCAGTTAGTCTTTATAAAAATGATTATCATAAATTTGAAGTCATGCGACTGATGATGGATAGTGCATGTCTGAAAAATATTTTGCTGAAAGAAATTGTTGTTTTGTCATTAAATTTCTGTATGAAAAGCTAGTCCGTGTATGAAAAGTTAGTGATTTGGACATTTAAAATGAATTGACTTTGGGTCTCTGGAACCAATTTTGACTCCAGCACATCTTGCATGGATCCAGAAGTCACAACCAAGCCACTCATTGTCTTTCCCGTGAATTCATTTCATGCCTTTGTCTTTGGCTGACAAATAGATAATCCTGCACTTTTAGCAACGATTTTGACAAGATGCTATTTTTTGACTTGCCAGGCAGGCACTTGATGCGATTTGTTGCAGAAGACTTTTTAGGAGTGGCAGTTGCATCAGTCATTGCCATTACATTTGCTGTCTGAGATGTTGATGTATCATGTGACACTACTACATCTTGGATACCAACATCTCTTTTCAGCAGAGGGCGAGACCGATACATGTACTCCTTCCAACTGTCCACATTTTGAATCCAAACACGGACAGGAGATCTTGTAATTATTGCAAGTTCCTCTGCCTAAAGGCGAAGAAAATTGTTTTATGAAAAGAAAGAATCTTAGATGTAAGCAAAGATATAATGCGAGTTACCTGCAAGTTCCTTGCAATTGTATAAATAAACTTTATTTCAGCCTCACAGGACACAGGATATGATGATGTGTATTTATATGAGTTAGCAACATATGAATAATTAAAACCGTAAAACTCTATGCTTAAAGTTTTAACAAAGTTTTCTTTCTCTTGCAAAATTTTGAAGCTTTCTTCCTCTTATCTGGCTCATACTGGATTATGGTGTCCTTTCTGATCAACATCTGTGAAAAATGAACAACATTTATATGCAAATAAGAACAATATATGTTTAATAATATTTGACGATTTAATGTTTTCTTAATGGCTCTAGTCATGTTCTAGATTTTACTTTTGCGTGAAAGGATTAATGTTGATACATTATGCAGCAAATTGTAAATAATTTCCTATTTCTTTTGTAAATAGATGTAATAATAAATATTTGAAAATAAATTACAGTGACCTTTGCTTGGATTTTCCTGGCAAATGTTGTTATCATTGATGACTTCTATTTGCACAGGGTCCATTGACTCAACAACATAAGAAGAACCAGCTTCTACATAGCTGTTCTCCAGCTGCACATCTCTAGGAATTGGGGGGGGGGCTGAATGAACTTCTTGGTTTTCTTCATCGTTGGTATCTTCATCGTTGGTATCTTCATCATTCAAAACCGTGTGCAGAAAGCTAAATCCTCTATACTTGACATCTGCAGTAAAAAGGTTGCCATCACTTTCATGTGATAAAAAGCAGAAAGTTCTTTTGGCCCAAAATTATTAATCACAGCAATCCGAAATATTCAATTTCTCCCTCAATTATTAACACATGATAATTTCTAATGTCATTGTGAAATCAAATATTTTCACCATATTTTATTTTCAGGGTAAGGGCCATGCTAAAACATTATTTAGATAATAGAAATAATTAATCCTGGTCCCAGTGAGTATAAAATACTCAATACATGCAATACAGTTTACTTTCCTACATTTTTACAAATTGTTTAAATATGGGTATTTTATCATTTATAAAGTGAATAGATTTTAAAAGTGGAAAATGCTTACCATTTTCAGCCATGACTGAAACTTTAACTAGTGTGTGATGCAAGGGCAGATCAACACAGCTTTACAACACATGAGCACATTTTCCCGCCTAATTCTCGAACCACGAAGTCAATATTCTTCCTACAAGGTCAAAGTACATTTTTTCGGGGCTGAATCTGATGGAATAGGTTTGGCTGGAAGTGCGCTTTGGCACAATTTTTTGTGCCACACGGTAGGACGTTTTTGAGTTACCCGATCAGAAAGCAGTTTCCCGATTGGAAAGAAAATTTGCTTCCCGATATGGAAACTGCTTCCCGATCGAGGAACTGTTTCCCGATTGAAACCTTTTCCCAGACTGGTAAGTGGCCATCTCGGCCTGTGAACCTTAATTTAAAAAAAAATCAGTAGAGGTTGGTAGGGGCCTACAAATTCACCAATTTTCTGCAGGGCTATCTACTTTAACATGATTTCAATCTCTCAAAAGCCTCCTGTAAAAGGAAAATGGCAGGAAATGATTCTAAAAAAAGGCACCCTATAATTAATATGTTGCAGATATAGTATGTATATAAGAATGTAGTAATATAGTAGATGAAGAGCGCAAATTTTGTACTGCTGTTGACGGGTTAGCTCTTCTCAAGTGAATCTCGTCAAGGAAATGGATTCACTTATGCCAGGAGAATACGCTTGCCTTGGACGACAAGAACAACGTAGAAGTTGCTATTCCTGCTACAAGTCACAGTAGCCAGATACACAAATTCTACTTAAAATATAATAAACTCAATTATAACGATCTTGACTTTCCTAATCAAAACTGTAAACTTGTTCCTGCTGCGTACTTGAAACTGCAAAACAAACCTGTGAGAAGTCGGTCTTGGACATCACGAAAACCACACAATATACAGCACAGAAGAAGGTCAATGTCTGAAGGGTCAAATTTGCTAAAGACTTCATCAAATTACTTGTTTTGTTATGACAAGCTGCAGCGTAAGAAAATCAAATGGTCTAGTTACGGTCCTCTTCTTGTCCAGTTATATCTGTCATGTGCAATTGAAAGCACAAATCTGATGCACATTATTCATCTCATGAACATAATTGCAAAAGAAAGAAAGGTAAAAGAAATCAGAAATATGGTGGCTATTGCAGATAGTGATCCAGACCAGTCTGTAAAGTATCATGAACTTTATGTCTGGATTTGCTGACTATTCAATGTTATGCCCCAGGTCATTTTACATTTAACCCAATTAAGAGAAGCTGGGCACATCTCACAAGAATGATTGTCAGAGTCACATTACCAGACACTTTAGATGGAAAATTTCCTGCTGCTGAAAATGACAAAAGGGCTGGCTGAGTGTTCTGGACAATGCAACATGAGAATGTGCAAAATTCTGGGTCAATAGAATATATGATGGATATCCCATTAACATTCAAACATTTTTGACCGCCAACAAGCTAACTCAACTGATAAAAAAAGGCACTCAAAAAAATTGTGAGAAAACGCAGAACATAACGAGCTCCAAGACACATATGCATTCTTAGCTAAACAAGCAATGAGATAAGCATATCAGCTGGAGTTTGTACATAGGTTCATTTCTTAAATTACTGTGGGCTTCTATAATCTAAAAATGTTCAGCTTCATTAATCTCCTTGGCATTCATCTCACTATGTGTCTTATCCTTCCTTAAGTTTCTAATAAAGCGTAGAACCCAAGCAGAAACTCTATAAATAGCTATATCTGTTGATATCAATAATCTGGGAAATACCTGATTTTGCTTGCTCTAAAGTGGTTGCAACAGTCACAGTTTTCTTTCTTTCAGTTGCAACATGTGAAGAATCCTGTAGAACAAATTCTTGAGTCCAACGTTTCTTCCACATGAACAACTGGTAGGGCCCTTCCATCACAATCCCCCAGCACACTACCAGAGACCCCTCTTGATCCCAAATCAGCAGGATTACATTCTCCTATACAATGACCTCAATCACTGCTATTGGGAACTTTGAAGATTTAATCTACACAATTTTTGACAAATTGTTTCAACTCACCACTACTATTAATCCTGAAGAGTGCTGTCTTGCTGCCCATCCAGCTCTATGTCCATCTATCTTGACCTGAGTTTCCAAAGCACTATATACTGTTTCCATTAACACCCCAGATAACTTATGTGCAGTACAGCAGTGGTTGTGGGGTGCAGCGGTGGTTGTGCAGTACAACGGTGGATGTGCAGTACAGCAGAGAAGGGGTAGGGTTTCGAGGGAGTGACTCTAATTTTTCTGGCACAAATTAATTCAGGATACGCCCCATCATCTTTTTCATGTATGAGGTTAATCATAGCACAATAACCCTTTTGGTTAGTATTACAGAATCCATGTAGATAGCCACTTTTAATTTCACCTGAGCTGTTACTATATAGGCCCGTAGATACTTTGCAACGTAATTGAAATCAAATAGTAATTTCTCCAATTTTCTTTTCATATCTCCTTGGAGTTCATCATCCTACCCAATCTCATAGCGCAAAGCCCCTGGAACAGAACCTTGAAGCTTACAGTTATGGGACTTAATCTTTGGAAGACATATATCAGGACAAACATTAGACATATATCTCTAATGTTTTGAAGACATATGTGTAAACAGAAGTAAACAGAAAAACAACAAAATTGGCAATAAAAGATGAACTGTGCTTAAAACCAATTAAAAAAGATATGCAACTTAAGTTTAGGAAATATTTCGACTATATTAATCAACCTGAAAACAAGACGCCTCAAAGCTCATAGATAATAATAATGATAATGGGATAATTCCGCTCCTCCTTAACTGAGCAGTTTCGGACCAAATCTACGCCCAGTCTTTGATATGATCCATAAGAATAAGTATGTCCATTTTGCCCTGTTGCGGCTTTGCAATTTGAATGTTCTGCCTAACATCACACCGACGGGGGTCCAACTGTCACGTCTTGCGCCTGGAATTACAGCCCATCTCGACATTCACTGATTGGGCTGAGGCTTGGGCAGTATATTCTTCAATAGTGGCCCAAATTGGGTGACCTGCTCCGCTATTTTCTGCTCATTGCCAAAGCAAATAGAGATCTCAAGGGTGTGGGGTGGCTGGCCTACAATACGGCACTCCAGAAGCATGCGGCTGGCAATTCCACTGTATCGTGGACTATGCCAGATCCAACTCTTTATATTTCAACAGTGTTGGCCGATGGCGTGACTAATCAAGTGCGTTTACCCTTAGCATCAGCCTATCCATCCTTAAACATAAACATAAACAAGTACATAAACAATGGTTTAATAAATTGTTGAAAAATAACATGAAGTTCTTAAATAAATGTGTAATTTTTGTTATTTACAGTCCAGTGGGGTTACAGGGGGTTTCTATGTACCCTGAAATTGAGAATCCCAAGAGTCTCTAAGCACATTAATCCCCCACACTGTTGCCCTGAAACTTACCTTAACAATATTTATCGATGTCAAAAGAGAAGATTTCATGTAAGCCACCAGTAACTTTTACAAAATTTAGTAGCAAATAATTGTTGGATGCAAAATTTGATATTTTCTGCGGCTGCGCATCTTTACTGCAACGCTTACATAATGATCAAGAGATATGTTCTTGTCTTTTACCAATTTTACCAAAAAAAGCTATTTCGACCTGGTATTTCAAGGCATTTGGAAGCCACATAAAAGGAATAGTAGCTGCTATGAATTTAAATTAGAACCTTATCAAAATTACTAATTTCGAAATTTGTTTAATCGACTTGAATGGTAGAATTTATGTCTAACGAGTTCCCAATTTAGTACCAGAGTGGGCTGGCAGATGTTTCAAAGATTGGTTTTTTCCCTTTCTGCTTCTAAACCGTAAGGTAGAAGGTACTTCCCTGAGGATAATTCAACAGCTTTCAACAGGATTCTTCACTTCAGGGGTTTAAACATTTGGCATTACGATGATCTCTTCTTATAGCTATGAAGTTTCAGAAAGGTATTTCTACAATGAGAAATAATACAGTGTGACATACATATTGTCTTACCAAGTAGCTGTGTACACTATGATAAACATTGTCTCTACCCTTCTTTGTCGTTTTTTATTAAGATTTCAAGTCAAGAAAGCAGATAGTAGTGGACACAATCTCGCCTCATATCTAACCCAAAGTTACAAATAAAGGATATTCGTCCCTGGTAGAAATCCATAAAAATAATAATTCAACTTCAACTACATCGAAAGTAAAACTTTAAACATGCAAATAGTGCTACATTATATGAGGATGACCTTAAATGAATTTGCCCAAAGTAAGCCAAGAGATGCATAGTTTTACATTACATAACTAACAGAAGACAATGTATTGAAAAAGACAGTTCATGTTAACAAAAGAAACCTGTTAGTTTAGGGGCCGTCCGAGTTGATCACTAAAATATCACTAAAATACTTTCCGGCAAAGATATTTCAAAATTAACGATGTCTCTTCTAAAAGTAGCCTTTCACGCTTGAGTGATAGAATCGCTATGTCAGAATCATACACTTATAAAAAGAACGATTTGGTAGCTATATGATTCATCAAGTTTCAAAAGTTAGCGAATTCACTAGATTTATCAACTGTAACTCATTGTTTTGCGCACGTAAAATGGATCTTTGACAATAATATAAACAGGCAGTTAAAAAGAATCATTTTTTGCACCTACAAATTTTCATTGTGAGCATATCTTAATTATGACACAAAGTTTCTTATTGGGATTTTGTGTGCAAAGCCGCACAGCGAAATACCTTTTGGACCGGATGCTTTTGTGACACATGGCAGATATCAAGGCGGTATTCAAGAACGAAGATATAAATAGCTTAGACATTGTGAATATTTATCTGTTTCTGTGTGTCAGTCAAACAAGCAGTTGAATCGTGCATGAATGAAGAAAACGGAAAAATGAATTACAAAGTAAAAGATAAGGTTCAAGGCTTTGATAATGATCAGAAGCAGTGGCTTAATGCCACAATCATTCAGATGAAAGGAAAAAAGTTCAAGCTTCGGTGGGCATCCTCTGGCAGCGAATACGATTGCTGGACCCAGAACATTCGTGTTCCTGTTGGAGAAAGAACATTGCAGCTGCGCAATGTTGTAACGCGAAAAAAATTCCGTGTACGTGGACATCGGAGAAATTTACAAGGTTGGGACATCATTTATGACAAAGTAAGAAGAAAGAGGTTTGTCGTCAAAGAAAACGACCCATTCACAGCAGAGGTGAGTTTAATTTAATAGTTGAGATGAAGGTGATGGTCAAACTACACGTTTTTTTCATATATTAAGAAAATGGGTTTACGCCTATAAAAAACAAGTTATACAACACAAATGTAATTTGAAGTCCATCGAACACACCAAACAGAGCATTCTCGAAGGTGAACAATGATAAGAGTGTGGCCTGGATATGCTCCTGATCACATACCTCGTTTAAAGAGCAACAGTTTTTTCATTTCCATCACTAAGGTAAAGTTCACCTACTTCTCCACAAATGCCACACATGTCGTAGATATTGTTGTTTGTAGAACACTAGAACTTTTGTTTCTTTATCTTTACCTTGTTTTTTAATGTTCCATGTTAATTTAGCACTTAAAGTCTTTATATCTTCATTTAAAATTAAATTTAGGCCACTTTTACAACTAGCAAATTAGAGGTAGCCTCGTTATCATGCATTGACATCAATATGATTACGTAGAATATTCTAGGGGGTATTGGAACATTTGGTTTGATTGAGAACTTTCTGGAAACTTCTATATTTAGATAAATTACATAGCTGATGTAAGAATGATGTAGCATTCGAATAATCTAGAAATAATCACAAAACAATATAAATAATCAATCAGTAGCCAGTTAGTGTTTTTGTGAGTTGTGATCATCGTACAAGATTAGTAGGAATAAAGGAAAATATTTCAGTCAAGAATTTTTTATTCCTGGTTATCTATCTTACAACACATCAAGAGTATTGTCGCAGAGAAACTCATCTAAATTCTCGACAAAGTGGCACGCCAGATGGGAGACCTTGAATGAGTAAAGAAACATTTGAGAAGAAATCGAAGAAATCAAATCAAGAATGGCTCCCATAGCAGAGCACATGAAAAATATCCAGAAAAGTTTAGCATGCTCAAGTTTATCAGAGAAGAATCAGGGAGAATTCTAGAGAAGAATACCGCATGGTGTCCAAACGACATATCCGAGGTTTTGACCAACAAATTGAAGAATTTCACAATGAAATAATGGCTGTAAACCAACTAAAAATGTAGCAGACATGTTTTGTTGTGCTTGCCCCCATAGAGATATTGGGACTCTTAAGTGCTGTCTTTTCTTGTTACTTTTCTATTTTATGAGAATAGTTATGTTGTTGTTTTCTAAAAAATCATGTTAACAAAAAAAGCAAACAAATACTTTGGTTTTGTGGTTTACTCCTGGTCATTAGCTAACGTTCTTACGTCATTACATATTCTTGCGTTCTGTTCCTCCCCCCATTGTGTTTGGCTGCATGCCCCTATTCTGGTGGTTCTTCGTTACTGGTTGCGTAAAGCAAGTACCAAAGGCTGGTCTTAAGTACTGGTTTCGGGCCTGTTTTTCTTTGTTTGAGAGCTGGTTAACCTCTCTTAGTACTGGTTAAGTACTCAAATCTCAGTTGAAAAAAAACTTGATTAACGACCTGATTTTGGTCGAGAGCTGGTTAAGTTCTCCAAGTACTGTTTAAGTACTCACATCTCATTCTCGGTTTCGTTAAGGTTACAACTTCTTAGAGATGCTGGTTAAGCTCTCCGAGCACTGTAGGTTAGTCTCATTAGTAGTACTGATTTGAGACTGTTCCTTGGAGACCTGTCTTCAGCTCTCTGAGTACTGGCTGAATTACTCAAGTCCTATTGCATTTTGGGTGGGGACCTATTTTTCGTTTTTGTTTTGTAGAGCTGATTAAGCTCTCTGAGTACTGGTTAAGTACTCAAGTCTCAACAGAATCGTTTATTAAGGACCAGATCCTCGCTGGAGAGCTCTCCGAGTAAGGATTAAGCACTCAAGTCTCATCATTATTTTTGGCGAGGGACCTGATTTTCGTTTTTGAGAGCTGGTTTGGTACTCAAGACCTATCATAAGTACTGATCCAGTATTTTGATTTACGTCTAGAGCAGACTAGTGGTCAGTGCTGGGTGGACACCTGTTTGGCGTCCCTTGAGCTGTGAAGTCTTTTCCTATTTTTCAGTCACTGACCTCAAGGCTCCCAGCCCTGTTTGGGGGTGAGAATTTTATAGGGGCCGTAGGTAGGAGTTACAAGGTGTGCTCACAGGTCCCTTGGAGGCTGCTCAGTTGTTGCTGATGCACTAATGGCCAACTTCCTGACAGGGTTCTTGAGTTGGAAGGATTAAATGTTGGTTAAAACCCCCAGTTTTAAAGGAGGTTAATACACCAAAGAGATGTTTGGTTTTCGTTGAGAGCTTGCCACGTTGGCAAGCTGTTCCCGGATGTGGGCGTAACTTGATAAGAGAACCTTCTCAGTCTTTCCTCGTGGTAAAGTACTCGCAAAGTTAGTGCTCATCTCTGATGATCACGTTTTAGCACCTTTCTCAAAACCCTTCCTCCCACCATCTAGTTCTTTTGTTTGCTTTCCTGTACGATCTTGTTCTTCTTTTTGTTTTCTTCTCCTACCCCTCTTTCTCGCTGCTTCCTTCTGCGGTGGAACAGGTTCATTAGTTATCGACCTTAACAATTCGGTTTTGGTCAGGCAGTTCCTGGGCAGCTGAAGCTTTGAGGGCCGGGATCCACTGGTCACTTTCCAATATTGCAGGGATGAGGCTGGAAGTCCTTTCCTAGTTTTCAGTCACTGACCTATGGCTATAGGTAGGAGTTACAAGGTGTGCTGACAGGTCCCATGCAGGCTGCTCAGTTGTGGCTGGTGCAAAAACGCCCAACTTCCTGACAGAGTTCTCGAGTTTGGGGGATTAACTCTACAAGAAACAAGAAAGTTATCGGGAAAATGAAAGACGAGCTTGGTTGTGTGGGAATGAAAGAATTTGTTGGATTGAGATCAAAGATGGGCTTACCTTTAGAATACAGGGCCATACATTGGTATTGATTGTAGGCTACCTACAACCAAGAGAGTCATTTATATAATTTGAAACAATGCTCTTTTATTGAATGACAATTGTATTCTGCCCAGGACAATATGTACTTAACACAGAATGACCTATTGTTTTTAGTCCCGCATTTCTGGAGGATCAGCGGTCAGACGAGGTGGACGAGATTTCAGTGGCAACTTTGTTCTCATTTTAGTTGACATAGTCTTGGTTGTAACAAGCTGAAAACAACACGGATATGTAGGACAAGAAAACAGCCTTAACTTGCATAGTTTAGAAATTATATTTTACGGCAGTGAGGATGGAATTGGAGCTCGTTTTGTGAATGTTAGGCCAGCGCCATGTTGAATGTAGCGTTTTCAGGTGGTCCACAGAGTTCTTCGCTCACTGGTCATGGAGATAGAAGCGACAAATTTACAAGGGATGGATGACTTACGCAAGTACAGAACTACAGATTCAGGGTATTTGCAAGTTTGGGATATTTAAAATGGCAGAGTAAAAGGTCTTCAAGACTCAACCTGTAATTATTGTCCGTTGTCCGATGTTGTTCCAACAACCTGATGATGAGTCGTTAGGCCTAAACCACCTGGCTGCAAATTCTTGGTAGCAAGGGACTTAACAGTTGAAGCAAGAAAGATGTAAGAAAAGTCGGGAATTTATGAGATTGTATGGGGAACCTCTTAGGGGAAACCCTTTTTGTGCTATGATATTGATAATGAAATTTGTTCTGGTGTTTATATAAAGCAATGTCAATAGGCCAATGTATCTACTGTAGGTTTCTTTCAAGAAGAACTTTTTCTCTTTGCTTTGGGCAAGGCAAATATTATGGATGGGTTTTAAAAATAGCTTTCTCACTTTTGTTATTTTTTATGCCTCTAAACATATATATCAACTTTGAAATTTTCATGCTAGGTTGTTATTACTACTATTGTTTTGACATAATATAAAATATCCTTTGAAAAGAGTTTAATAGCCTGCTGTGGTTATTTGGTTTTAACACCAAATAAAATCCCCCTCACCAAATATGCCCACTTATTAAACATGGAGAACAAGCATTACCCCAAGCAAACACTGCCTGGCTGTTGAGAGATGGACAGCAACTGCTGTTTCAAAAGAATAATTGCCTGGTTATTTAAGATTGAAAACAGCCTTAATCCCAAAACAAACATTCTTCCTCTATCAAAACATGGAAGACAGTCACGACACTTTATCAAAGATTTATTATGTATACAGTATTCATTTCTCATTTCCCTTTTATTTACCTAATTTTAGATTGCTGGAGAGGGGGGTAAAACCGCCCCCCATCCCAACAAAACATTGTAGAATAATTCCAAAAACATAGGGCAAAATGTGATAAAACCTCCTGACTTTCACATGAAAGATATTGGGAAAGATATTTTCTTATTTCTGTTGTCATATATTTCATCATGTTACCTCCAGATAACCATATTTGGAGAAATGTCAACAAAAAACTAAACTTATAACATAACATCCTTGAAACTTATAACATACTGGAAACTTGTCCAAATTCAAAAAACCATACATACATTGATTTGTCTTCACAAGTGTTTATTAAAAGATGGGAAAACCTGCTGCCCAACAACAAACATTTCCCGTTTATTACCCTTTCCCTGTTTGTGTCCCAGTTCGTCCCACCAGAGTAAAAATTGGTTGAAAAATGAAAGTTGTTCGATTTTGCTAAAAATTAGTAGCAAGGGGTAGTTTTGAGTGCTGATCTCGAATCTGAAATTAATTTTTGAAAATTCGAACGTCTTGGGGGACGAAATGGGGGCAAGAAAATGAAAGTTGTTCGATTTTGCTGAAAATTGGTAGAAAGGGGTAATTTTGGGTGCTGATTTCGAATCTGAACTTAGTTTTTGAAAATTCGAACCTCTTGGGGGACAAGATGGGACAAAATGGGGGCAAATCAGGCACATGGGGCAAGAAAATGAAAGTTGTTCGATTTTGCTGAAAATTAGTAGAAAGGGGTAATTTTGGGTGCTGATTTTGAATCCGAAATTTATTTTTGAAAATTCGAATGTCTTGAGGGACAAAATGGGGGCAAATGGGGGCAAGAAAATGAAATTTGTTCGATTTTGCTAAAAATTAGTAGGGGAGGGTAATTTTGAGTGCTGATCTCGAATCTGAACTTATTTTTCAAAATTCTATCGATTTGGGGGTCAAATCGGAACAAAATTGGGACAAACAAGGCAAATGGGGGCAAGAAAAGGAAAGTGTTTCGATTTTGCTAAAAATTGGTAGAAGAGGGTAATTTCGAATGCTGATTGTAAATATTAACTTTATTTTTCAAAATCCTAACGTTTTTGGTATTAAATAGGGGGCAAAGTGGGGCAACGTGGGTGAACTAACTCAGAAAATGAAAGTTGTGCTATTTTGCTGAAAATTTGCCGAAATGGATCATTTTGGGTTGCCTTTTTCAATGTGACCTTGAGCTTATCAATCGGAATAAGCATTGTTTCTTTTGGGTGTTATCTCTTGTATCCTCCTGTTCCTAATGAAATTATTTTGTTCCATTCTATGAATTGGTAACGTGAAAACAATGAGCAGTTATAAGAATAGTGACTGGTTACCAGAATAGTCAACTACATCACTCATCGTCTTGCTGTGATTGGCTACTTGGCCAATCAAAATCACGATTACCATGAAACGTATTCCAGCATTGCCGCTGATGAATCCTGTAATTGCACAGAACCAATGGATCACCAGGATTGGAACACTTTGAACATTTAAAAGAAAACTTCCTGCCACAGATTCGGCAACGGAGCCTTTTGTCTTTGGTCGCTGTATCTTCTTCCGATAATCTTTCTTGCTCATGGCTTCCTTTGAAAAAAATGCATTTGAGGATAACTAAAGCATTAGCGCGATCTTACTTGTAAGATATCAAGCTGACCCATTCTGCAAACTGTATTCGCTAGGATTGAAATCCGACGCATTTTGATGGAAATTTAGCGGAAAGTTGCTAGAAAGCTGTTTTGCATTACTGAATTGGGTTAGATGAATTCGTGTGGCATGCCTCTGATGGGATGCTGTAGCGTGCAAATATTTGTTCTGGTCTTCTACTTTCTTTCACGTTTTCGAATAGATTTGGGCCGCTCAGCCACAAAGTACAGAAGGTTTGCTGCTGTTGAATTTCAATCCAATGTCCATGCTCAGCTTTGCGTCAGAAAGGATCAATGTTGGTTGGTTCCAACTTCGAAAAACATTCATATCCTTGTGGATGGCAGCTACTTTAGGCAGTTCCACACCCTTCTGCTTATGCTACATCTAAGTTTCCATTAGGGGTCTGGACCGAGTAATAGAGGATGGCGCGAAATATGAAACTATAATGCTGACGTCAATATCACCCCTTGAAATTTCGAATGGTATCCAGCTTTATGGTCATATAGAATTCATTCTTGTGCTTTGTTTTAGAAAATGGTGAGCAATAGTTCAATTTCCTTATTTTTGTAATTCAGTTTTAGCAACCAGCTTGTAGCAATTGAAGAAATTTCATAGGACAAATGCTCAGTGCATGTGGTCTGCGAGGGGCGATTCACTCTTCGGTAATCTGGTACACCCTTGCTTCAAACCAATTTTTTTCATGGAAATTACTTTGTTTTGATGAAAATCTCGTACGCCATTTCGAAGATTGAAAAGCCCCTCGGTGGTCAATAGATGAAAGTGTTCTCAAAATTTTCCCATCTGCATTTTTTCCTCTTATAAATTTCTATCAATGATTATCTATCTTTTCTCGGAGAGTCGATTTTCGAAAACTAACATAGCACAGACCGCGCTTATAAGACTTTGCTTCCGTAGGATGACTATGAATCTTCGTCCGAAGGCGACGCAAGAAACTTGGACGACTTTGACAGCGATGATGATTTTAGCATAGAAGCTTCATCTAATGAGTCGGAAAACGGTGAAAATCATTCTGAAGACAATGACGATTATTCGGGTAGTGAGCTAAATGACCCATTTGAAAGTGACGATGACTTGCGAGGTTGCTGCCACTGGTCAAAGGAACAGCCAATTTGCGAAACAATTGATAGCCAAAACGGCAACGGCAACACTTTAGGGAAGCCATCTCAAGTTTTTCAAGATGACACAACACCTGCTAACATTGTCGAACTTGTTCTCCATGATGAATTTTTAGATATTTGTTTGGAAGCAACTAATGAGCATGCGAGGAATGACCAAGAATTTCGAAACGAAATAGGTCACCTTCAAAAGAATGAACAAGGCCGAAGCTTCCTAAAAGGGTTTCTTGCCATAAAATGGCATTTAGGATTGCTGAATTACTGCCAAATACACTGGGCATGAAGCGAAGATGGACTTAAGTCCCAGCAAGAAATAAAGAAGGTGATGACATATAGGCAATATCATCTGATGTTCAAGCACTTTCGGTGTACCAAAGAGTCAGAGCTTCCTCGACGAAATAGTAGCTCGTATGTCTCTTCTAAAAGTAGCCTTTCACGCTTGAGTGATAGAATCGCTATGTCAGAATCATACACTTATAAAAAGAACGATTTGGTAGCTATATGATTCATCAAGTTTCAAAAGTTAGCGAATTCACTAGATTTATCAACTGTAACTCATTGTTTTGCGCACGTAAAATGGATCTTTGACAATAATATAAACAGGCAGTTAAAAAGAATCATTTTTTGCACCTACAAATTTTCATTGTGAGCATATCTTAATTATGACACAAAGTTTCTTATTGGGATTTGTGTGCAAAGCCGCACAGCGAAATACCTTTTGGACCGGATGCTTTTGTGACACATGGCAGATATCAAGGCGGTATTCAAGAACGAAGATATAAATAGCTTAGACATTGTGAATATTTATCTGTTTCTGTGTGTCAGTCAAACAAGCAGTTGAATCGTGCATGAATGAAGAAAACGGAAAATGAATTACAAAGTAAAAGATAAGGTTCAAGGCTTTGATAATGATCAGAAGCAGTGGCTTAATGCCACAATCATTCAGATGAAAGGAAAAAAGTTCAAGCTTCGGTGGGCATCCTCTGGCAGCGAATACGATTGCTGGACCCAGAACATTCGTGTTCCTGTTGGAGAAAGAACATTGCAGCTGCGCAATGTTGTAACGAGAAAAATTCCGTGTCACGTGGACATCGGAGAAATTTACAAGGTTGGGACATCATTTATGACAAAGTAAGAAGAAAGAGGTTTGTCGTCAAAGAAAACGACCCATTCACAGCAGAGGTGAGTTTAATTTAATAGTTGAGATGAAGGTGATGGTCAAACTACACGTTTTTTTCATATATTAAGAAAATGGGTTTACGCCTATAAAAAACAAGTTATACAACACAAATGTAATTTGAAGTCCATCGAACACACCAAACAGAGCATTCTCGAAGGTGAACAATGATAAGAGTGTGGCCTGGATATGCTCCTGATCACATACCTCGTTTAAAGAGCAACAGTTTTTTTTCATTTCCATCACTAAGGTAAAGTTCACCTACTTCTCCACAAATGCCACACATGTCGTAGATATTGTTGTTTGTAGAACACTAGAACTTTTGTTTCTTTATCTTTACCTTGTTTTTTAATGTTCCATGTTAATTTAGCACTTAAAGTCTTTATATCTTCATTTAAAATTAAATTTAGGCCACTTTTACAACTAGCAAATTAGAGGTAGCCTCGTTATCATGCATTGACATCAATATGATTACGTAGAATATTCTAGGGGGTATTGGAACATTTGGTTTGATTGAGAACTTTCTGGAAACTTCTATATTTAGATAAATTACATAGCTGATGTAAGAATGATGTAGCATTCGAATAATCTAGAAATAATCACAAAACAATATAAATAATCAATCAGTAGCCAGTTAGTGTTTTTGTGAGTTGTGATCATCGTACAAGATTAGTAGGAATAAAGGAAAATATTTCAGTCAAGAATTTTTTATTCCTGGTTATCTATCTTACAACACATCAAGAGTATTGTCGCAGAGAAACTCATCTAAATTCTCGACAAAGTGGCACGCCAGATGGGAGACCTTGAATGAGTAAAGAAACATTTGAGAAGAAATCGAAGAAATCAAATCAAGAATGGCTCCCATAGCAGAGCACATGAAAAATATCCAGAAAAGTTTAGCATGCTCAAGTTTATCAGAGAAGAATCAGGGAGAATTCTAGAGAAGAATACGGCATGGTGTCCAAACGACATATCCGAGGTTTTGACCAACAAATTGAAGAATTTCACAATGAAATAATGGCTGTAAACCAACTAAAATGTAGCAGACATGTTTTGTTGTGCTTGCCCCATAGAGATATTGGGACTCTTAAGTGCTGTCTTTTCTTGTTACTTTTCTATTTTATGAGAATAGTTATGTTGTTGTTTTCTAAAAATCATGTTAACAAAAAAGCAAACAAATACTTTGGTTTTGTGGTTTACTCCTGGTCATTAGCTAACGTTTTACGTCATTACATATTCTTGCGTTCTGTTCCTCCCCCCATTGTGTTTGGCTGCATGCCCCTATTCTGGTGGTTCTTCGTTACTGGTTGCGTAAAGCAAGTACCAAAGGCTGGTCTTAAGTACTGGTTTCGGGCCTGTTTTTCTTTGTTTGAGAGCTGGTTAACCTCTCTTAGTACTGGTTAAGTACTCAAATCTCAGTTGAAAAAAAACTTGATTAACGACCTGATTTTGGTCGAGAGCTGGTTAAGTTCTCCAAGTACTGTTTAAGTACTCACATCTCATTCTAGGTTTCGTTAAGGTTACAACTTCTTAGAGATGCTGGTTAAGCTCTCCGAGCACTGTAGGTTAGTCTCATTAGTAGTACTGATTTGAGACTGTTCCTTGGAGACCTGTCTTCAGCTCTCTGAGTACTGGCTGAATTACTCAAGTCCTATTGCATTTTGGGTGGGGGACCTATTTTTTCGTTTTTTGTTTTGTAGAGCTGATTAAGCTCTCTGAGTACTGGTTAAGTACTCAAGTCTCAACAGAATCGTTTATTAAGGACCAGATCCTCGCTGGAGAGCTCTCCGAGTAAGGATTAAGCACTCAAGTCTCATCATTATTTTTGGCGAGGGACCTGATTTTCGTTTTTGAGAGCTGGTTTGGTACTCAAGACCTATCATAAGTACTGATCCAGTATTTTGATTTACGTCTAGAGCAGACTAGTGGTCAGTGCTGGGTGGACACCTGTTTGGCGTCCCTTGAGCTGTGAAGTCTTTTCCTATTTTTCAGTCACTGACCTCAAGGCTCCCAGCCCTGTTTGGGGTGAGAATTTTATAGGGGCCGTAGGTAGGAGTTACAAGGTGTGCTCACAGGTCCCTTGGAGGCTGCTCAGTTGTTGCTGATGCACTAATGGCCAACTTCCTGACAGGGTTCTTGAGTTGGAAGGATTAAATGTTGGTTAAAACCCCCAGTTTTAAAGGAGGTTAATACACCAAAGAGATGTTTGGTTTTCGCGTTGAGAGCTTGCCATGTTGGCAAGCTGTTCCTGGATGTGGGCGTAACTTGATAAGAGAACCTTCTCAGTCTTTCCTCGTGGTAAAGTATCAGAAAGTTAGTGCTCATCTCTGATGATCACGTTTTAGCACCTTTCTCAAAACCCTTCCTCCCACCATCTAGTTCTTTTGTTTGCTTTCCTGTACGATCTTGTTCTTCTTTTGTTTTCTTCTCCTACCCTCTTTCTCGCTGCTTCCTTCTGCGGTGGGACAGGTTCATTAGTTATCGACCTTAACAATTCGGTTTTGGTCAGGCAGTTCCTGGGCAGCTGAAGCTTTGAGGGCCGGGATCCACTGGTCACTTTCCAATATTGCAGGGATGAGGCTGGGAAGTCCTTTCCTAGTTTTCAGTCACTGACCTATGGCTATAGGTAGGAGTTACAAGGTGTGCTGACAGGTCCCATGCAGGCTGCTCAGTTGTGGCTGGTGCAAAAACGCCCAACTTCCTGACAGAGTTCTCGAGTTTGGGGGATTAACTCTACAAGAAACAAGAAAGTTATCGGGAAAATGAAAGACGAGCTTGGTTGTGTGGGAATGAAAGAATTTGTTGGATTGAGATCAAAGATGGGCTTACCTTTAGAATACAGGGCCATACATTGGTATTGATTGTAGGCTACCTACAACCAAGAGAGTCATTTATATAATTTGAAACAATGCTCTTTTATTGAATGACAATTGTATTCTGCCCAGGACAATATGTACTTAACACAGAATGACCTATTGTTTTTAGTCCCGCATTTCTGGAGGATCAGCGGTCAGACGAGGTGGACGAGATTTCAGTGGCAACTTTGTTCTCATTTTAGTTGACATAGTCTTGGTTGTAACAAGCTGAAAACAACACGGATATGTAGGACAAGAAAACAGCCTTAACTTGCATAGTTTAGAAATTATATTTTACGGCAGTGAGGATGGAATTGGAGCTCGTTTTGTGAATGTTAGGCCAGCGCCATGTTGAATGTAGCGTTTTCAGGTGGTCCACAGAGTTCTTCGCTCACTGGTCATGGAGATAGAAGCGACAAATTTACAAGGGATGGATGACTTACGCAAGTACAGAACTACAGATTCAGGGTATTTGCAAGTTTGGGATATTTAAAATGGCAGAGTAAAAGGTCTTCAAGACTCAACCTGTAATTATTGTCCGTTGTCCGATGTTGTTCCAACAACCTGATGATGAGTCGTTAGGCCTAAACCACCTGGCTGCAAATTCTTGGTAGCAAGGGACTTAACAGTTGAAGCAAGAAAGATGTAAGAAAAGTCGGGAATTTTTGAGATTGTATGGGGAACCTCTTAGGGGAAACCCTTTTTGTGCTATGATATTGATAATGAAATTTGTTCTGGTGTTTATATAAAGCAATGTCAATAGGCCAATGTATCTACTGTAGGTTTCTTTCAAGAAGAACTTTTTCTCTTTGCTTTGGGCAAGGCAAATATTATGGATGGGTTTTAAAAATAGCTTTCTCACTTTTGTTATTTTTTATGCCTCTAAACATATATATCAACTTTGAAATTTTCATGCTAGGTTGTTATTACTACTATTGTTTTGACATAATATAAAATATCCTTTGAAAAGAGTTTAATAGCCTGCTGTGGTTATTTGGTTTTAACACCAAATAAAATCCCCTCACCAAATATGCCCACTTATTAAACATGGAAAACAAGCATTACCCCAAGCAAACACTGCCTGGCTGTTGAGAGATGGACAGCAACTGCTGTTTCAAAAGAATAATTGCCTGGTTATTTAAGATTGAAAACAGCCTTAATCCCAAAACAAACATTCTTCCTCTATCAAAACATGGAAGACAGTCACGACACTTTATCAAAGATTTATTATGTATACAGTATTCATTTCTCATTTCCCTTTTATTTACCTAATTTTAGATTGCTGGAGAGGGGGGTAAAACCGCCCCCATCCCAACAAAACATTGTAGAATAATTCCAAAAACATAGGGCAAAATGTGATAAAACCTCCTGACTTTCACATGAAAGATATTGGGAAAGATATTTTCTTATTTCTGTTGTCATATATTTCATCATGTTACCTCCAGATAACCATATTTGGAGAAATGTCAACAAAAAACTAAACTTATAACATAACATCCTTGAAACTTATAACATACTGGAAACTTGTACAAATTCAAAAAACCATACATACATTGATTTGTCTTCACAAGTGTTTATTAAAAGATGGGAAAACCTGCTGCCCAACAACAAACATTTCCCGTTTATTACCCTTTCCCTGTTTGTGTCCCAGTTCGTCCCACCAGAGTAAAAATTGGTTGAAAAATGAAAGTTGTTCGATTTTGCTAAAAATTAGTAGCAAGGGGTAGTTTTGAGTGCTGATCTCGAATCTGAAATTAATTTTTGAAAATTCGAACGTCTTGGGGACGAAATGGGGCAAGAAAATGAAAGTTGTTCGATTTTGCTGAAAATTGGTAGAAAGGGGTAATTTTGGGTGCTGATTTCGAATCTGAACTTAGTTTTGAAAATTCGAACCTCTTGGGGGACAAGATGGGACAAAATGGGGCAAATCAGGCACATGGGGCAAGAAAATGAAAGTTGTTCGATTTTGCTGAAAATTAGTAGAAAGGGGTAATTTTGGGTGCTGATTTTGAATCCGAAATTTATTTTGAAAATTCGAATGTCTTGAGGGACAAAATGGGGCAAATGGGGGCAAGAAAATGAAATTTGTTCGATTTTGCTAAAAATTAGTAGGGGAGGGTAATTTTGAGTGCTGATCTCGAATCTGAACTTATTTTTCAAAATTCTATCGATTTGGGGTCAAATCGGAACAAAATTGGGACAAACAAGGCAAATGGGGCAAGAAAAGGAAAGTGTTTCGATTTTGCTAAAATTGGTAGAAGAGGGTAATTTCGAATGCTGATTGTAAATATTAACTTTATTTTTCAAAATCCTAACGTTTTTGGTATTAAATAGGGGCAAAGTGGGGCAACGTGGGTGAACTAACTCAGAAAATGAAAGTTGTGCTATTTTGCTGAAAATTTGCCGAAATGGATCATTTTGGGTTGCCTTTTCAATGTGACCTTGAGCTTATCAATCGGAATAAGCATTGTTTCTTTTGGGTGTTATCTCTTGTATCCTCCTGTTCCTAATGAAATTATTTTGTTCCATTCTATGAATTGGTAACGTGAAAACAATGAGCAGTTATAAGAATAGTGACTGGTTACCAGAATAGTCAACTACATCACTCATCGTCTTGCTGTGATTGGCTACTTGGCCAATCAAAATCAAGATTACCATGAAACGTATTCCAGCATTGCCGCTGATGAATCCTGTAATTGCACAGAACCAATGGATCACCAGGATTGGAACACTTTGAACATTTAAAAGAAAACTTCCTGCCACAGATTCGGCAACGGAGCCTTTTGTCTTTGGTCGCTGTATCTTCTTCCGATAATCTTTCTTGCTCATGGCTTCCTTTGAAAAAATGCATTTGAGGATAACTAAAGCATTAGCGCGATCTTACTTGTAAGATATCAAGCTGACCCATTCTGCAAACTGTATTCGCTAGGATTGAAATCCGACGCATTTTGATGGAAATTTAGCGGAAAGTTGCTAGAAAGCTGTTTTGCACTACTGAATTGGGTTAGATGAATTCGTGTGGCATGCCTCTGATGGGATGCTGTAGCGTGCAAATATTTGTTCTGGTCTTCTACTTTCTTTCACGTTTTCGAATAGATTTGGGCCGCTCAGCCACAAAGTACAGAAGGTTTGCTGCTGTTGAATTTCAATCCAATGTCCATGCTCAGCTTTGCGTCAGAAAGGATCAATGTTGGTTGGTTCCAACTTCGAAAAACATTCATATCCTTGTGGATGGCAGCTACTTTAGGCAGTTCCACACCCTTCTGCTTATGCTACATCTAAGTTTCCATTAGGGGTCTGGACCGAGTAATAGAGGATGGCGCGAAATATGAAACTATAATGCTGACGTCAATATCACCCCTTGAAATTTCGAATGGTATCCAGCTTTATGGTCATATAGAATTCATTCTTGTGCTTTGTTTTAGAAAATGGTGAGCAATAGTTCAATTTCCTTATTTTTGTAATTCAGTTTTAGCAACCAGCTTGTAGCAATTGAAGAAATTTCATAGGACAAATGCTCAGTGCATGTGGTCTGCGAGGGGCGATTCACTCTTCGGTAATCTGGTACACCCTTGCTTCAAACCAATTTTTTCATGGAAATTACTTTGTTTTGATGAAAATCTCGTACGCCATTTCGAAGATTGAAAAGCCCCTCGGTGGTCAATAGATGAAAGTGTTCTCAAAATTTTCCCATCTGCATTTTTCCTCTTATAAATTTCTATCAATGATTATCTATCTTTTCTCGGAGAGTCGATTTTCGAAAACTAACATAGCACAGACCGCGCTTATAAGACTTTGCTTCCGTAGGATAACTATGAATCTTCGTCCGAAGGCGACGCAAGAAACTTGGACGACTTTGACAGCGATGATGATTTTAGCATAGAAGCTTCATCTAATGAGTCGGAAAACGGTGAAAATCATTCTGAAGACAATGACGATTATTCGGGTAGTGAGCTAAATGACCCATTTGAAAGTGACGATGACTTGCGAGGTTGCTGCCACTGGTCAAAGGAACAGCCAATTTGCGAAACAATTGATAGCCAAAACGGCAACGGCAACACTTTAGGGAAGCCATCTCAAGTTTTTCAAGATGACACAACACCTGCTAACATTGTCGAACTTGTTCTCCATGATGAATTTTTAGATATTTGTTTGGAAGCAACTAATGAGCATGCGAGGAATGACCAAGAATTTCGAAACGAAATAGGTCACCTTCAAAAGAATGAACAAGGCCGAAGCTTCCTAAAAGGGTTTCTTGCCATAAAATGGCATTTAGGATTGCTGAATTACTGCCAAATACACTGGGCATGAAGCGAAGATGGACTTAAGTCCCAGCAAGAAATAAAGAAGGTGATGACATATAGGCAATATCATCTGATGTTCAAGCACTTTCGGTGTACCAAAGAGTCAGAGCTTCCTCGACGAAATAGTAGCTCGTATGTCTCTTCTAAAAGTAGCCTTTCACGCTTGAGTGATAGAATCGCTATGTCAGAATCATACACTTATAAAAAGAACGATTTGGTAGCTATATGATTCATCAAGTTTCAAAAGTTAGCGAATTCACTAGATTTATCAACTGTAACTCATTGTTTTTGACGTAAAATGGATCTTTGACAATAATATAAACAGGCAGTTAAAAGAATCATTTTTTGCACCTACAAATTTTCATTGTGAGCATATCTTAATTATGACACAAAGTTTCTTATTGGGATTTGTGTGCAAAGCCGCACAGCGAAATACCTTTTGGACCGGATGCTTTTGTGACACATGGCAGATATCAAGGCGGTATTCAAGAACGAAGATATAAATAGCTTAGACATTGTGAATATTTATCTGTTTCTGTGTGTCAGTCAAACAAGCAGTTGAATCGTGCATGAATGAAGAAAACGGAAAAATGAATTACAAAGTAAAAGATAAGGTTCAAGGCTTTGATAATGATCAGAAGCAGTGGCTTAATGCCACAATCATTCAGATGAAAGGAAAAAAGTTCAAGCTTCGGTGGGCATCCTCTGGCAGCGAATACGATTGCTGGACCCAGAACATTCGTGTTCCTGTTGGAGAAAGAACATTGCAGCTGCGCAATGTTGTAACGAGAAAAAAATTCCGTGTACGTGGACATCGGAGAAATTTACAAGGTTGGGACATCATTTATGACAAAGTAAGAAGAAAGAGGTTTGTCGTCAAAGAAAACGACCCATTCACAGCAGAGGTGAGTTTAATTTAATAGTTGAGATGAAGGTGATGGTCAAACTACACGTTTTTTTCATATATTAAGAAAATGGGTTTACGCCTATAAAAAACAAGTTATACAACACAAATGTAATTTGAAGTCCATCGAACACACCAAACAGAGCATTCTCGAAGGTGAACAATGATAAGAGTGTGGCCTGGATATGCTCCTGATCACATACCTCGTTTAAAGAGCAACAGTTTTTTTTCATTTCCATCACTAAGGTAAAGTTCACCTACTTCTCCACAAATGCCACACATGTCGTAGATATTGTTGTTTGTAGAACACTAGAACTTTTGTTTCTTTATCTTTACCTTGTTTTTTAATGTTCCATGTTAATTTAGCACTTAAAGTCTTTATATCTTCATTTAAAATTAAATTTAGGCCACTTTTACAACTAGCAAATTAGAGGTAGCCTCGTTATCATGCATTGACATCAATATGATTACGTAGAATATTCTAGGGGGTATTGGAACATTTGGTTTGATTGAGAACTTTCTGGAAACTTCTATATTTAGATAAATTACATAGCTGATGTAAGAATGATGTAGCATTCGAATAATCTAGAAATAATCACAAAACAATATAAATAATCAATCAGTAGCCAGTTAGTGTTTTTGTGAGTTGTGATCATCGTACAAGATTAGTAGGAATAAAGGAAAATATTTCAGTCAAGAATTTTTTATTCCTGGTTATCTATCTTACAACACATCAAGAGTATTGTCGCAGAGAAACTCATCTAAATTCTCGACAAAGTGGCACGCCAGATGGGAGACCTTGAATGAGTAAAGAAACATTTGAGAAGAAATCGAAGAAATCAAATCAAGAATGGCTCCCATAGCAGAGCACATGAAAAATATCCAGAAAAGTTTAGCATGCTCAAGTTTATCAGAGAAGAATCAGGGAGAATTCTAGAGAAGAATACGGCATGGTGTCCAAACGACATATCCGAGGTTTTGACCAACAAATTGAAGAATTTCACAATGAAATAATGGCTGTAAACCAACTAAAATGTAGCAGACATGTTTTGTTGTGCTTGCCCCATAGAGATATTGGGACTCTTAAGTGCTGTCTTTTCTTGTTACTTTTCTATTTTATGAGAATAGTTATGTTGTTGTTTTCTAAAAATCATGTTAACAAAAAAGCAAACAAATACTTTGGTTTTGTGGTTTACTCCTGGTCATTAGCTAACGTTTTACGTCATTACATATTCTTGCGTTCTGTTCCTCCCCCCATTGTGTTTGGCTGCATGCCCCTATTCTGGTGGTTCTTCGTTACTGGTTGCGTAAAGCAAGTACCAAAGGCTGGTCTTAAGTACTGGTTTCGGGCCTGTTTTTCTTTGTTTGAGAGCTGGTTAACCTCTCTTAGTACTGGTTAAGTACTCAAATCTCAGTTGAAAAAAAACTTGATTAACGACCTGATTTTGGTCGAGAGCTGGTTAAGTTCTCCAAGTACTGTTTAAGTACTCACATCTCATTCTAGGTTTCGTTAAGGTTACAACTTCTTAGAGATGCTGGTTAAGCTCTCCGAGCACTGTAGGTTAGTCTCATTAGTAGTACTGATTTGAGACTGTTCCTTGGAGACCTGTCTTCAGCTCTCTGAGTACTGGCTGAATTACTCAAGTCCTATTGCATTTTGGGTGGGGACCTATTTTTCGTTTTTGTTTTGTAGAGCTGATTAAGCTCTCTGAGTACTGGTTAAGTACTCAAGTCTCAACAGAATCGTTTATTAAGGACCAGATCCTCGCTGGAGAGCTCTCCGAGTAAGGATTAAGCACTCAAGTCTCATCATTATTTTTGGCGAGGGACCTGATTTTCGTTTTTGAGAGCTGGTTTGGTACTCAAGACCTATCATAAGTACTGATCCAGTATTTTGATTTACGTCTAGAGCAGACTAGTGGTCAGTGCTGGGTGGACACCTGTTTGGCGTCCCTTGAGCTGTGAAGTCTTTTCCTATTTTTCAGTCACTGACCTCAAGGCTCCCAGCCCTGTTTGGGGTGAGAATTTTATAGGGGCCGTAGGTAGGAGTTACAAGGTGTGCTCACAGGTCCCTTGGAGGCTGCTCAGTTGTTGCTGATGCACTAATGGCCAACTTCCTGACAGGGTTCTTGAGTTGGAAGGATTAAATGTTGGTTAAAACCCCCAGTTTTAAAGGAGGTTAATACACCAAAGAGATGTTTGGTTTTCGCGTTGAGAGCTTGCCATGTTGGCAAGCTGTTCCCGGATGTGGGCGTAACTTGATAAGAGAACCTTCTCAGTCTTTCCTCGTGGTAAAGTACTCGCAAAGTTAGTGCTCATCTCTGATGATCACGTTTTAGCACCTTTCTCAAAACCCTTCCTCCCACCATCTAGTTCTTTTGTTTGCTTTCCTGTACGATCTTGTTCTTCTTTTTGTTTTCTTCTCCTACCCCTCTTTCTCGCTGCTTCCTTCTGCGGTGGGACAGGTTCATTAGTTATCGACCTTAACAATTCGGTTTTGGTCAGGCAGTTCCTGGGCAGCTGAAGCTTTGAGGGCCGGGATCCACTGGTCACTTTCCAATATTGCAGGGATGAGGCTGGGAAGTCCTTTCCTAGTTTTCAGTCACTGACCTATGGCTATAGGTAGGAGTTACAAGGTGTGCTGACAGGTCCCATGCAGGCTGCTCAGTTGTGGCTGGTGCAAAAACGCCCAACTTCCTGACAGAGTTCTCGAGTTTGGGGGATTAACTCTACAAGAAACAAGAAAGTTATCGGGAAAATGAAAGACGAGCTTGGTTGTGTGGGAATGAAAGAATTTGTTGGATTGAGATCAAAGATGGGCTTACCTTTAGAATACAGGGCCATACATTGGTATTGATTGTAGGCTACCTACAACCAAGAGAGTCATTTATATAATTTGAAACAATGCTCTTTTATTGAATGACAATTGTATTCTGCCCAGGACAATATGTACTTAACACAGAATGACCTATTGTTTTTAGTCCCGCATTTCTGGAGGATCAGCGGTCAGACGAGGTGGACGAGATTTCAGTGGCAACTTTGTTCTCATTTTAGTTGACATAGTCTTGGTTGTAACAAGCTGAAAACAACACGGATATGTAGGACAAGAAAACAGCCTTAACTTGCATAGTTTAGAAATTATATTTTACGGCAGTGAGGATGGAATTGGAGCTCGTTTTGTGAATGTTAGGCCAGCGCCATGTTGAATGTAGCGTTTTCAGGTGGTCCACAGAGTTCTTCGCTCACTGGTCATGGAGATAGAAGCGACAAATTTACAAGGGATGGATGACTTACGCAAGTACAGAACTACAGATTCAGGGTATTTGCAAGTTTGGGATATTTAAAATGGCAGAGTAAAAGGTCTTCAAGACTCAACCTGTAATTATTGTCCGTTGTCCGATGTTGTTCCAACAACCTGATGATGAGTCGTTAGGCCTAAACCACCTGGCTGCAAATTCTTGGTAGCAAGGGACTTAACAGTTGAAGCAAGAAAGATGTAAGAAAAGTCGGGAATTTTTGAGATTGTATGGGGAACCTCTTAGGGGAAACCCTTTTTGTGCTATGATATTGATAATGAAATTTGTTCTGGTGTTTATATAAAGCAATGTCAATAGGCCAATGTATCTACTGTAGGTTTCTTTCAAGAAGAACTTTTTCTCTTTGCTTTGGGCAAGGCAAATATTATGGATGGGTTTTAAAAATAGCTTTCTCACTTTTGTTATTTTTTATGCCTCTAAACATATATATCAACTTTGAAATTTTCATGCTAGGTTGTTATTACTACTATTGTTTTGACATAATATAAAATATCCTTTGAAAAGAGTTTAATAGCCTGCTGTGGTTATTTGGTTTTAACACCAAATAAAATCCCCTCACCAAATATGCCCACTTATTAAACATGGAAAACAAGCATTACCCCAAGCAAACACTGCCTGGCTGTTGAGAGATGGACAGCAACTGCTGTTTCAAAAGAATAATTGCCTGGTTATTTAAGATTGAAAACAGCCTTAATCCCAAAACAAACATTCTTCCTCTATCAAAACATGGAAGACAGTCACGACACTTTATCAAAGATTTATTATGTATACAGTATTCATTTCTCATTTCCTTTTATTTACCTAATTTTAGATTGCTGGAGAGGGGGGTAAAACCGCCCCCATCCCAACAAAACATTGTAGAATAATTCCAAAAACATAGGGCAAAATGTGATAAAACCTCCTGACTTTCACATGAAAGATATTGGGAAAGATATTTTCTTATTTCTGTTGTCATATATTTCATCATGTTACCTCCAGATAACCATATTTGGAGAAATGTCAACAAAAAACTAAACTTATAACATAACATCCTTGAAACTTATAACATACTGGAAACTTGTACAAATTCAAAAAACCATACATACATTGATTTGTCTTCACAAGTGTTTATTAAAAGATGGGAAAACCTGCTGCCCAACAACAAACATTTCCCGTTTATTACCCTTTCCCTGTTTGTGTCCCAGTTCGTCCCACCAGAGTAAAAATTGGTTGAAAAATGAAAGTTGTTCGATTTTGCTAAAAATTAGTAGCAAGGGGTAGTTTTGAGTGCTGATCTCGAATCTGAAATTAATTTTGAAAATTGAACGTCTTGGGGGACGAAATGGGGGCAAGAAAATGAAAGTTGTTCGATTTTGCTGAAAATTGGTAGAAAGGGGTAATTTTGGGTGCTGATTTCGAATCTGAACTTAGTTTTTGAAAATTCGAACCTCTTGGGGGACAAGATGGGACAAAATGGGGGCAAATCAGGCACATGGGGCAAGAAAATGAAAGTTGTTCGATTTTGCTGAAAATTAGTAGAAAGGGGTAATTTTGGGTGCTGATTTTGAATCCGAAATTTATTTTTGAAAATTCGAATGTCTTGAGGGACAAAATGGGGGCAAATGGGGGCAAGAAAATGAAATTTGTTCGATTTTGCTAAAAATTAGTAGGGGAGGGTAATTTTGAGTGCTGATCTCGAATCTGAACTTATTTTTCAAAATTCTATCGATTTGGGGTCAAATCGGAACAAAATTGGGACAAACAAGGCAAATGGGGCAAGAAAAGGAAAGTGTTTCGATTTTGCTAAAATTGGTAGAAGAGGGTAATTTCGAATGCTGATTGTAAATATTAACTTTATTTTTCAAAATCCTAACGTTTTTGGTATTAAATAGGGGCAAAGTGGGGCAACGTGGGTGAACTAACTCAGAAAATGAAAGTTGTGCTATTTTGCTGAAAATTTGCCGAAATGGATCATTTTGGGTTGCCTTTTCAATGTGACCTTGAGCTTATCAATCGGAATAAGCATTGTTTCTTTTGGGTGTTATCTCTTGTATCCTCCTGTTCCTAATGAAATTATTTTGTTCCATTCTATGAATTGGTAACGTGAAAACAATGAGCAGTTATAAGAATAGTGACTGGTTACCAGAATAGTCAACTACATCACTCATCGTCTTGCTGTGATTGGCTACTTGGCCAATCAAAATCAAGATTACCATGAAACGTATTCCAGCATTGCCGCTGATGAATCCTGTAATTGCACAGAACCAATGGATCACCAGGATTGGAACACTTTGAACATTTAAAAGAAAACTTCCTGCCACAGATTCGGCAACGGAGCCTTTTGTCTTTGGTCGCTGTATCTTCTTCCGATAATCTTTCTTGCTCATGGCTTCCTTTGAAAAAATGCATTTGAGGATAACTAAAGCATTAGCGCGATCTTACTTGTAAGATATCAAGCTGACCCATTCTGCAAACTGTATTCGCTAGGATTGAAATCCGACGCATTTTGATGGAAATTTAGCGGAAAGTTGCTAGAAAGCTGTTTTGCACTACTGAATTGGGTTAGATGAATTCGTGTGGCATGCCTCTGATGGGATGCTGTAGCGTGCAAATATTTGTTCTGGTCTTCTACTTTCTTTCACGTTTTCGAATAGATTTGGGCCGCTCAGCCACAAAGTACAGAAGGTTTGCTGCTGTTGAATTTCAATCCAATGTCCATGCTCAGCTTTGCGTCAGAAAGGATCAATGTTGGTTGGTTCCAACTTCGAAAAACATTCATATCCTTGTGGATGGCAGCTACTTTAGGCAGTTCCACACCCTTCTGCTTATGCTACATCTAAGTTTCCATTAGGGGTCTGGACCGAGTAATAGAGGATGGCGCGAAATATGAAACTATAATGCTGACGTCAATATCACCCCTTGAAATTTCGAATGGTATCCAGCTTTATGGTCATATAGAATTCATTCTTGTGCTTTGTTTTAGAAAATGGTGAGCAATAGTTCAATTTCCTTATTTTTGTAATTCAGTTTTAGCAACCAGCTTGTAGCAATTGAAGAAATTTCATAGGACAAATGCTCAGTGCATGTGGTCTGCGAGGGGCGATTCACTCTTCGGTAATCTGGTACACCTTGCTTCAAACCAATTTTTCATGGAAATTACTTTGTTTTGATGAAAATCTCGTACGCCATTTCGAAGATTGAAAAGCCCTCGGTGGTCAATAGATGAAAGTGTTCTCAAAATTTTCCCATCTGCATTTTCCTCTTATAAATTTCTATCAATGATTATCTATCTTTTCTCGGAGAGTCGATTTTCGAAAACTAACATAGCACAGACCGCGCTTATAAGACTTTGCTTCCGTAGGATAACTATGAATCTTCGTCCGAAGGCGACGCAAGAAACTTGGACGACTTTGACAGCGATGATGATTTTAGCATAGAAGCTTCATCTAATGAGTCGGAAAACGGTGAAAATCATTCTGAAGACAATGACGATTATTCGGTAGTGAGCTAAATGACCCATTTGAAAGTGACGATGACTTGCGAGGTTGCTGCCACTGGTCAAAGGAACAGCCAATTTGCGAAACAATTGATAGCCAAAACGGCAACGGCAACACTTTAGGGAAGCCATCTCAAGTTTTTCAAGATGACACAACACCTGCTAACATTGTCGAACTTGTTCTCCATGATGAATTTTTAGATATTTGTTTGGAAGCAACTAATGAGCATGCGAGGAATGACCAAGAATTTCGAAACGAAATAGGTCACCTTCAAAAGAATGAACAAGGCCGAAGCTTCCTAAAAGGGTTTCTTGCCATAAAATGGCATTTAGGATTGCTGAATTACTGCCAAATACACTGGGCATGAAGCGAAGATGGACTTAAGTCCCAGCAAGAAATAAAGAAGGTGATGACATATAGGCAATATCATCTGATGTTCAAGCACTTTCGGTGTACCAAAGAGTCAGAGCTTCCTCGACGAAATAGTAGCTCGTATGTCTCTTCTAAAAGTAGCCTTTCACGCTTGAGTGATAGAATCGCTATGTCAGAATCATACACTTATAAAAAGAACGATTTGGTAGCTATATGATTCATCAAGTTTCAAAAGTTAGCGAATTCACTAGATTTATCAACTGTAACTCATTGTTTTGCGCACGTAAAATGGATCTTTGACAATAATATAAACAGGCAGTTAAAAGAATCATTTTTGCACCTACAAATTTTCATTGTGAGCATATCTTAATTATGACACAAAGTTTCTTATTGGGATTTGTGTGCAAAGCCGCTGTGAAATACCTTTTGGACCGGATGCTTTTGTGACACATGGCAGATATCAAGGCGGTATTCAAGAACGAAGATATAAATAGCTTAGACATTGTGAATATTTATCTGTTTCTGTGTCAGTCAAACAAGCAGTTGAATCGTGCATGAATGAAGAAAACGGAAAAATGAATTACAAAGTAAAAGATAAGGTTCAAGGCTTTGATAATGATCAGAAGCAGTGGCTTAATGCCACAATCATTCAGATGAAAGGAAAAAAGTTCAAGCTTCGGTGGGCATCCTCTGGCAGCGAATACGATTGCTGGACCCAGAACATTCGTGTTCCTGTTGGAGAAAGAACATTGCAGCTGCGAATGTTGTAACGAGAAAAAAATTCCGTGTACGTTGACATCGGAGAAATTTACAAGGTTGGGACATCATTTATGACAAAGTAAGAAGAAAGAGGTTTGTCGTCAAAGAAAACGACCCATTCACAGCAGAGGTGAGTTTAATTTAATAGTTGAGATGAAGGTGATGGTCAAACTACACGTTTTTTTCATATATTAAGAAAATGGGTTTACGCCTATAAAAAACAAGTTATACAACACAAATGTAATTTGAAGTCCATCGAACACACCAAACAGAGCATTCTCGAAGGTGAACAATGATAAGAGTGTGGCCTGGATATGCTCCCTGATCACATACCTCGTTTAAAGAGCAACAGTTTTTTTTCATTTCCATCACTAAGGTAAAGTTCACCTACTTCTCCACAAATGCCACACATGTCGTAGATATTGTTGTTTGTAGAACACTAGAACTTTTGTTTCTTTATCTTTACCTTGTTTTTTAATGTTCCATGTTAATTTAGCACTTAAAGTCTTTATATCTTCATTTAAAATTAAATTTAGGCCACTTTTACAACTAGCAAATTAGAGGTAGCCTCGTTATCATGCATTGACATCAATATGATTACGTAGAATATTCTAGGGGGTATTGGAACATTTGGTTTGATTGAGAACTTTCTGGAAACTTCTATATTTAGATAAATTACATAGCTGATGTAAGAATGATGTAGCATTCGAATAATCTAGAAATAATCACAAAACAATATAAATAATCAATCAGTAGCCAGTTAGTGTTTTTGTGAGTTGTGATCATCGTACAAGATTAGTAGGAATAAAGGAAAATATTTCAGTCAAGAATTTTTTATTCCTGGTTATCTATCTTACAACACATCAAGAGTATTGTCGCAGAGAAACTCATCTAAATTCTCGACAAAGTGGCACGCCAGATGGGAGACCTTGAATGAGTAAAGAAACATTTGAGAAGAAATCGAAGAAATCAAATCAAGAATGGCTCCCATAGCAGAGCACATGAAAAATATCCAGAAAAGTTTAGCATGCTCAAGTTTATCAGAGAAGAATCAGGGAGAATTCTAGAGAAGAATACGGCATGGTGTCCAAACGACATATCCGAGGTTTTGACCAACAAATTGAAGAATTTCACAATGAAATAATGGCTGTAAACCAACTAAAAATGTAGCAGACATGTTTTGTTGTGCTTGCCCCCATAGAGATATTGGGACTCTTAAGTGCTGTCTTTTCTTGTTACTTTTCTATTTTATGAGAATAGTTATGTTGTTGTTTTCTAAAAAATCATGTTAACAAAAAAAGCAAACAAATACTTTGGTTTTGTGGTTTACTCCTGGTCATTAGCTAACGTTTTTACGTCATTACATATTCTTGCGTTCTGTTCCTCCCCCCATTGTGTTTGGCTGCATGCCCCTATTCTGGTGGTTCTTCGTTACTGGTTGCGTAAAGCAAGTACCAAAGGCTGGTCTTAAGTACTGGTTTCGGGCCTGTTTTTCTTTGTTTGAGAGCTGGTTAACCTCTCTTAGTACTGGTTAAGTACTCAAATCTCAGTTGAAAAAAAACTTGATTAACGACCTGATTTTGGTCGAGAGCTGGTTAAGTTCTCCAAGTACTGTTTAAGTACTCACATCTCATTCTAGGTTTCGTTAAGGTTACAACTTCTTAGAGATGCTGGTTAAGCTCTCCGAGCACTGTAGGTTAGTCTCATTAGTAGTACTGATTTGAGACTGTTCCTTGGAGACCTGTCTTCAGCTCTCTGAGTACTGGCTGAATTACTCAAGTCCTATTGCATTTTGGGTGGGGACCTATTTTTCGTTTTTGTTTTGTAGAGCTGATTAAGCTCTCTGAGTACTAGTTAAGTACTCAAGTCTCAACAGAATCGTTTATTAAGGACCAGATCCTCGCTGGAGAGCTCTCCGAGTAAGGATTAAGCACTCAAGTCTCATCATTATTTTTGGCGAGGGACCTGATTTTCGTTTTGAGAGCTGGTTTGGTACTCAAGACCTATCATAAGTACTGATCCAGTATTTTGATTTACGTCTAGAGCAGACTAGTGGTCAGTGCTGGGTGGACACCTGTTTGGCGTCCCTTGAGCTGTGAAGTCTTTTCCTATTTTTCAGTCACTGACCTCAAGGCTCCCAGCCCTGTTTGGGGGTGAGAATTTTATAGGGGCCGTAGGTAGGAGTTACAAGGTGTGCTCACAGGTCCCTTGGAGGCTGCTCAGTTGTTGCTGATGCACTAATGGCCAACTTCCTGACAGGGTTCTTGAGTTGGAAGGATTAAATGTTGGTTAAAACCCCCAGTTTTAAAGGAGGTTAATACACCAAAGAGATGTTTGGTTTTCGCGTTGAGAGCTTGCCATGTTGGCAAGCTGTTCCCGGATGTGGGCGTAACTTGATAAGAGAACCTTCTCAGTCTTTCCTCGTGGTAAAGTACTCGCAAAGTTAGTGCTCATCTCTGATGATCACGTTTTAGCACCTTTCTCAAAACCCTTCCTCCCACCATCTAGTTCTTTTGTTTGCTTTCCTGTACGATCTTGTTCTTCTTTTTGTTTTCTTCTCCTACCCCTCTTTCTCGCTGCTTCCTTCTGCGGTGGGACAGGTTCATTAGTTATCGACCTTAACAATTCGGTTTTGGTCAGGCAGTTCCTGGGCAGCTGAAGCTTTGAGGCCGGGATCCACTGGTCACTTTCCAATATTGCAGGGATGAGGCTGGGAAGTCCTTTCCTAGTTTTCAGTCACTGACCTATGGCTATAGGTAGGAGTTACAAGGTGTGCTGACAGGTCCCATGCAGGCTGCTCAGTTGTGGCTGGTGCAAAAACGCCCAACTTCCTGACAGAGTTCTCGAGTTTGGGGGATTAACTCTACAAGAAACAAGAAAGTTATCGGGAAAATGAAAGACGAGCTTGGTTGTGTGGGAATGAAAGAATTTGTTGGATTGAGATCAAAGATGGGCTTACCTTTAGAATACAGGGCCATACATTGGTATTGATTGTAGGCTACCTACAACCAAGAGAGTCATTTATATAATTTGAAACAATGCTCTTTTATTGAATGACAATTGTATTCTGCCCAGGACAATATGTACTTAACACAGAATGACCTATTGTTTTTAGTCCCGCATTTCTGGAGGATCAGCGGTCAGACGAGGTGGACGAGATTTCAGTGGCAACTTTGTTCTCATTTTAGTTGACATAGTCTTGGTTGTAACAAGCTGAAAACAACACGGATATGTAGGACAAGAAAACAGCCTTAACTTGCATAGTTTAGAAATTATATTTTACGGCAGTGAGGATGGAATTGGAGCTCGTTTTGTGAATGTTAGGCCAGCGCCATGTTGAATGTAGCGTTTTCAGGTGGTCCACAGAGTTCTTCGCTCACTGGTCATGGAGATAGAAGCGACAAATTTACAAGGGATGGATGACTTACGCAAGTACAGAACTACAGATTCAGGGTATTTGCAAGTTTGGGATATTTAAAATGGCAGAGTAAAAGGTCTTCAAGACTCAACCTGTAATTATTGTCCGTTGTCCGATGTTGTTCCAACAACCTGATGATGAGTCGTTAGGCCTAAACCACCTGGCTGCAAATTCTTGGTAGCAAGGGACTTAACAGTTGAAGCAAGAAAGATGTAAGAAAAGTCAGGAATTTTGAGATTGTATGGGGAACCTCTTAGGGGAAACCCTTTTTGTGCTATGATATTGATAATGAAATTTGTTCTGGTGTTTATATAAAGCAATGTCAATAGGCCAATGTATCTACTGTAGGTTTCTTTCAAGAAGAACTTTTTCTCTTTGCTTTGGGCAAGGCAAATATTATGGATGGGTTTTAAAAATAGCTTTCTCACTTTTGTTATTTTTTATGCCTCTAAACATATATATCAACTTTGAAATTTTCATGCTAGGTTGTTATTACTACTATTGTTTTGACATAATATAAAATATCCTTTGAAAAGAGTTTAATAGCCTGCTGTGGTTATTTGGTTTTAACACCAAATAAAATCCCCTCACCAAATATGCCCACTTATTAAACATGGAAAACAAGCATTACCCCAAGCAAACACTGCCTGGCTGTTGAGAGATGGACAGCAACTGCTGTTTCAAAAGAATAATTGCCTGGTTATTTAAGATTGAAAACAGCCTTAATCCCAAAACAAACATTCTTCCTCTATCAAAACATGGAAGACAGTCACGACACTTTATCAAAGATTTATTATGTATACAGTATTCATTTCTCATTTCCCTTTTATTTACCTAATTTTAGATTGCTGGAGAGGGGGGTAAAACCGCCCCCATCCCAACAAAACATTGTAGAATAATTCCAAAACATAGGGCAAAATGTGATAAAACCTCCTGACTTTCACATGAAAGATATTGGGAAAGATATTTTCTTATTTCTGTTGTCATATATTTCATCATGTTACCTCCAGATAACCATATTTGGAGAAATGTCAACAAAAAACTAAACTTATAACATAACATCCTTGAAACTTATAACATACTGGAAACTTGTACAAATTCAAAAAACCATACATACATTGATTTGTCTTCACAAGTGTTTATTAAAAGATGGGAAAACCTGCTGCCCAACAACAAACATTTCCCGTTTATTACCCTTTCCCTGTTTGTGTCCCAGTTCGTCCCACCAGAGTAAAAATTGGTTGAAAAATGAAAGTTGTTCGATTTTGCTAAAAATTAGTAGCAAGGGGTAGTTTTGAGTGCTGATCTCGAATCTGAAATTAATTTTTGAAAATTCGAACGTCTTGGGGGACGAAATGGGGGCAAGTGGGGGCAAGAAAATGAAAGTTGTTCGATTTTGCTGAAAATTGGTAGAAAGGGGTAATTTTGGGTGCTGATTTCGAATCTGAACTTAGTTTTTGAAAATTCGAACCTCTTGGGGGACAAGATGGGACAAAATGGGGGCAAATCAGGCACATGGGGCAAGAAAATGAAAGTTGTTCGATTTTGCTGAAAATTAGTAGAAAGGGGTAATTTTGGGTGCTGATTTTGAATCCGAAATTTATTTTGAAAATTGAATGTCTTGAGGGACAAAATGGGGGCAAATGGGGCAAGAAAATGAAATTTGTTCGATTTTGCTAAAATTAGTAGGGAGGGTAATTTTGAGTGCTGATCTCGAATCTGAACTTATTTTCAAAATTCTATCGATTTGGGGTCAAATCGGAACAAAATTGGGACAAACAAGGCAAATGGGGGCAAGAAAAGGAAAGTGTTTCAATTTTGCTAAAATTGGTAGAAGAGGTAATTTCGAATGCTGATTGTAAATATTAACTTTATTTTCAAAATCCTAACGTTTTTGGTATTAAATAGGGGGCAAAGTGGGGCAACGTGGGTGAACTAACTCAGAAAATGAAAGTTGTGCTATTTTGCTGAAAATTTGCCGAAATGGATCATTTTGGGTTGCCTTTTTCAATGTGACCTTGAGCTTATCAATCGGAATAAGCATTGTTTCTTTTGGGTGTTATCTCTTGTATCCTCCTGTTCCTAATGAAATTATTTTGTTCCATTCTATGAATTGGTAACGTGAAAACAATGAGCAGTTATAAGAATAGTGACTGGTTACCAGAATAGTCAACTACATCACTCATCGTCTTGCTGTGATTGGCTACTTGGCCAATCAAAATCAAGATTACCATGAAACGTATTCCAGCATTGCCGCTGATGAATCCTGTAATTGCACAGAACCAATGGATCACCAGGATTGGAACACTTTGAACATTTAAAAGAAAACTTCCTGCCACAGATTCGGCAACGGAGCCTTTTGTCTTTGGTCGCTGTATCTTCTTCCGATAATCTTTCTTGCTCATGGCTTCCTTTGAAAAAATGCATTTGAGGATAACTAAAGCATTAGCGCGATCTTACTTGTAAGATATCAAGCTGACCCATTCTGCAAACTGTATTCGCTAGGATTGAAATCCGACGCATTTTGATGGAAATTTAGCGGAAAGTTGCTAGAAAGCTGTTTTGCACTACTGAATTGGGTTAGATGAATTCGTGTGGCATGCCTCTGATGGGATGCTGTAGCGTGCAAATATTTGTTCTGGTCTTCTACTTTCTTTCACGTTTTCGAATAGATTTGGGCCGCTCAGCCACAAAGTACAGAAGGTTTGCTGCTGTTGAATTTCAATCCAATGTCCATGCTCAGCTTTGCGTCAGAAAGGATCAATGTTGGTTGGTTCCAACTTCGAAAACATTCATATCCTTGTGGATGGCAGCTACTTTAGGCAGTTCCACACCCTTCTGCTTATGCTACATCTAAGTTTCCATTAGGGGTCTGGACCGAGTAATAGAGGATGGGCGAAATATGAAACTATAATGCTGACGTCAATATCACCCTTGAAATTTCGAATGGTATCCAGCTTTATGGTCATATAGAATTCATTCTTGTGCTTTGTTTTAGAAAATGGTGAGCAATAGTTCAATTTCCTTATTTTTGTAATTCAGTTTTAGCAACCAGCTTGTAGCAATTGAAGAAATTTCATAGGACAAATGCTCAGTGCATGTGGTCTGCGAGGGCGATTCACTCTTCGGTAATCTGGTACACCTTGCTTCAAACCAATTTTTCATGGAAATTACTTTGTTTTGATGAAAATCTCGTACGCCATTTCGAAGATTGAAAAGCCCTCGGTGGTCAATAGATGAAAGTGTTCTCAAAATTTTCCCATCTGCATTTTTCCTCTTATAAATTTCTATCAATGATTATCTATCTTTTCTCGGAGAGTCGATTTTCGAAAACTAACATAGCACAGACCGCGCTTATAAGACTTTGCTTCCGTAGGATAACTATGAATCTTCGTCCGAAGGCGACGCAAGAAACTTGGACGACTTTGACAGCGATGATGATTTTAGCATAGAAGCTTCATCTAATGAGTCGGAAAACGGTGAAAATCATTCTGAAGACAATGACGATTATTCGGGTAGTGAGCTAAATGACCCATTTGAAAGTGACGATGACTTGCGAGGTTGCTGCCACTGGTCAAAGGAACAGCCAATTTGCGAAACAATTGATAGCCAAAACGGCAACGGCAACACTTTAGGAAGCCATCTCAAGTTTTCAAGATGACACAACACCTGCTAACATTGTCGAACTTGTTCTCCATGATGAATTTTTAGATATTTGTTTGGAAGCAACTAATGAGCATGCGAGGAATGACCAAGAATTTCGAAACGAAATAGGTCACCTTCAAAAGAATGAACAAGGCCGAAGCTTCCTAAAAGGGTTTCTTGCCATAAAATGGCATTTAGGATTGCTGAATTACTGCCAAATACACTGGGCATGAAGCGAAGATGGACTTAAGTCCCAGCAAGAAATAAAGAAGGTGATGACATATAGGCAATATCATCTGATGTTCAAGCACTTTCGGTGTACCAAAGAGTCAGAGCTTCCTCGACGAAATAGTAGCTCGTACCATCCTTTGCAGAATATCGTTGCTGGTTCAATCTACCTGCGAATCAAGTCAGCAGCATTGTGGATACCAGGTAACCGGCTTTGCATCAGCGAAGGTAGGATAGTGAGTAAGAGTAAGTGCAACCCATTCAAAACACGAAATCCCGATAAGCCGATTAGAATGGGTTGGACTGTGGACAAAATCGCAGATCGTGGGGAGCATGGCGGATATTTTATCTTCAACCACCTTGTCAAGGTAGGAAAATACACGTATACTGACACGGACAAGGGGAAAAATTACAACGTCGTCGACCAGTTAACAGAAGGCCTGAAAAATAAAGGGAAGACAATTGTTCTTGACAGAGGGTATCCAACTGTTAACTTACTCAACGATTCCAAATCTCTCTGGGGAACAAGAATAATTGCAACGCAAGGAGGCAAAACTGCCCACATACCGAAACGGCACAAGGAATTTCTGTCACGAGCAAAGCGATTTCCACGTGGCCTCTCCGAGTCATTGCATCATGGTGATATCAACATAACTTACTGGAACGATAACAATGCTGTCTGCTTTTTAGACAACGATATATCTTCTGCTATGGAGGAGTGGCAGATTCACGAAATAAGAAGTGGCAGAGAAACATCTACAGCTTATCTGCCAAAAGTAGCGGCTATCTACAAGGATGTGAACGGTTGGGTTGATTGAACCAACCAAATGCTATCCTACTATAACACCGAGTGCAGATCGATAAGGAAGCAAAGTCGGGTATTTGACAACATCATTGAAATGTATTGTCTACAAAATTCTTATACATTGTGGCGGAACAGTCCAAATCTGTTTCAAAACGTGAAAGAAACTAAGAAGACCAGCGCTGAATATCGATTCGATGTAGTTAGAGCCTGGTACGCAGAGTGCAAGATGCATAATGGAAGACCGAGTGTTCTTCATTACGGTGGATCCAAGAAGAAAAACAAAAGAACTGTTCAAAGCTGCTTGATGTCGCCAAGAAAGGGTAAGCGTCCTGTGAGTCCATTCACTTCCAAACCCTTTCCGTACTTGTAGTGATATAAACCCCCACGCACCCATAATTATAGCAAATTTACTAATTTGAAAATTTTGATTGTAATCAAAGAGTTTAGCTGCACTATTGCCTATACCCTGGGTATAAAGCCTTAAATCAGCTATTGATAAGAGAAAATCAAACAGAAGCGCCTTCAATCAACGACCCAAATTTTCATCAAAATGCGTCGGATTTCAATCCTAGCGAATACAGATTGCAGAATGGGTCAGCTTGATATCTTACAAGTAAGATCGCGCTAATGCTTTAGTTATCCTCGAATGCATTTTTTTCAAAGGAAGCCATGAGCAAGAAAGATTATCGGAAGAAGATACAGCGACCAAAGACAAAAGGCTCTGTTGCTGAATCTGTGGCAGGAAGTCTTCTTTTAAATGTTCAAAGTGTTCCAATCCTGGTGATCCATTGGTTCTGTGCAATTACAGGATTCATCAGCGGCAATGCTGGAATACGTTTCATGGTAATCGTGATTTTGATTTGCCAAGTAGCCAATCACAGCAAGACGATGAGTGATGTAGTTGACTATTCTGGTAACCAGTCACTATTCTTATAACTGCTCATTGTTTTCACGTTACCAATTCATAGTATGGAACAAAATAATTTCATTAGGAACAGGAGGATACAAGAGATAACACCCAAAAGAAACAATGCTAATTCCGATTGATAAGCTCAAGGTCACATTGAAAAAGGCAACCCAAAATGATCCATTTCGGCAAATTTTCAGCAAAATAGCACAACTTTCATTTTCTGAGTTAGTTCACCCACGTTGCCCCAATTTGCCCCCTATTTAATACCAAAAACGTTAGGATTTCGAAAAATAAAGTTAATATTTACAATCAGCATTCGAAATTACCCTCTTCTACCAATTTTTTGCAAAATCGAAACACTTTCCTTTTCTTGCCCCCATTTGCCTTGTTTGTCCCAATTTTGTTCCCATTTGACCCCCAAATCGTTAGAATTTTGAAAAATAAGTTCAGATTCCAGATCAGCACTCAAAATTAGCCTCCCCTACTAATTTTTAGCAAAATCGAACAAATTTCATTTTCTTGCCCCCATTTGCCCCCATTTGCCCCCATTTTGTCCCCCAAGACATTCGAATTTTCAAAAATAAATCTCGGATTCAAAATCAGCACCCAAAATTACCCCTTTCTACTAATTTTCAGCAAAATCGAACAACTTTCATTTTCTTGCCCCATGTGCCTGATTTGCCCCCATTTTGTCCCATCTTGTCCCCCAAGAGGTTCGAATTTTCAAAAACTAAGTTCAGATTCGAAATCAGCACCCAAAATTACCCCTTTCTACCAATTTTCAGCAAAATCGAACAACTTTCATTTTCTTGCCCCCACTTGCCCCCATTTCGTCCCCCAAGACGTTCGAATTTTCAAAAATTAATTTCAGATTTGAGATCAGCACTCAAAACTACCCCTTGCTACTAATTTTTAGCAAAATCGAACAACTTTCATTTTTCAACCAATTTTTACTCTGGTAGGACGAACTGGGACACAAACAGGGAAAGGGTTAAATGACGGGGAAAACCATTAACACTGCAAGCCTTTACTCCCAGCAAGCATTCCCCGTTTATGAAAAGATGGAAAGGCTACCCGTTATGTCACCCCTCAACTCAACGAATATTCAAGGCTACTCGTTATGTCACCCCTCAACTCAACGAATATTGTCCGTTTATTAAAGGATGGAAACAAAGCCTTTACCCCCAACAAATATTGCCCCTTTTTTAAAAGATTTCAAGACACTTATTACCCCTCAACCAATATTTTCCGTTTATTAAAGGATGGAAACAAAGTCTTCACCCCCAACAGACATTCCCCGGTTATTAAAAGATAGATAAGACATCCGTTACCCCTCAACGAATATCGCCCGTTTATTAAAGGACGGAAACAAAGCCTTTACCCCCAACAAACATTCCCCGTTTATTAAAAGATTTCAAGACACTTATTACCTCTCAACCAATATTTCCCGTTTTTTAAAGGATGGAAACAAAGCCTTTATCCCCAACAAATATTGCCCGGTTATTAAAAGATAGATAGGACATCCGTTACCCCTCAACGGATATCGCCTGTTTATTAAAGGACGGAAACAAAGCCTTTACCCCCAACAAACATTCCCCGGTTATGAAAAGATAGATAAGACATCCATTACCCCTCAACGAATATCACCCGTTTATTAAAGGATGGAAACAAAGCCTTTACCCCCAACAAACATTCCCCGGTTATTAAAAGATAGATAAGACATCCGTTACCCCTCAACAGATATCGCCAGTTTATTAAAGGATGGAAACAAAGCCTTTACCCCCAACAAACATTCCCCGGTTATTAAAAGATAGATAAGACATCTGTTACCCCTCAACGAATATCGCCCGTTTATTAAAGGATGGAAAAAAAGCCTTTACCCCCAGCAAATATTGCCTATTTATTAAAAGATGGAAAAAATACCCCTTACCCCTCAACGCATATTGTCCGTTTAAAAGGACGGGAGCAAAGCCTTGACCCTTAACAAACATTGTCCCTTTATTAAAACTTGGAAAAGGCTGTAGGTTGTAGGTTGTAGGCTGGTAAAATAGCATAGCTACAGAGCTGTAGGTTGTTGGTTGTAGGCTGGCAAAAAAACATAGCTACATAGCTATGCTGTGGTTGTAGGCTATAGGTTGTAGGCTGTAGGTCGTAGGTTCGTAAAATAACATAGTTACATACATATGCTGTAGGCTGTAGGTCTTAGGTTGGCAAAATAACATAGCTACATAGCCATGCTGTGGTCGTAGGTTGATAAATAACATAGCTACAAACAATACTGTGTGTTCTAGGTGGAGGGTCCTAGCATGGCGGACAAATATAACTATGACCCTATGTTGTAAGTTCCAGGTTGTACGTCGACATGATTAGGGCTCCCAACCTTCTGCAGGCCATGTAGGTACATATGCACTGAGATACACGCGTAGGTTGTAGGCTCACAACATAAAAGGTATAACTTCGAGGTGGTCCTGTATTCTAAAGGTAATCCCAAAGATGTTTTGCTGTCAAATTGATGACTGAAATACAATCAAAGGAGTAAAAGGAATAAAAAAGTATGTTGTGAAGAAGCAAATGAAGCATGAAGATTATGTGAATTATTTGATGGAAATGAGAGCAGATGCACACACTCAATGCAACATTGAATTACACTGTCACATAATATACACTACGGAGAGAAAAAAGACATTGCTGAATCCCTTTGATGATAAAAGATTTATTCTTGATGATGGATTTAACATGCTGCCATATGGACATTATTCACTAGAAAGATGCTGTGAAGAAGAAAACATTGATTGAATGTTTAACTGTTTTAGTGAGCAGTTTTAACAAACTGTTTTAACATTATTCTAAACTGTTTAAGGAACTATTTTAACATTATTCTAAACTGTTGTAACATTATTCTAAACTGTTTTAACATTATATAAACTTGTATCTTCGTTTAACATAGTTGTAAACAAATAAATCGTTATCCAACTTGTTCTGAATGTTGAAATATTTATTAATCGATGAGTTCAGTGAAACGTTTTTTGTCCTAGTAATTAGAAAGATTATACAATGTTGTCCACATGTAGCAGTCTCATAAAGTTGAACTTGAACCTTGTTATAAGCAAGCTTGAACAGGCTAATAAAGTCTAGAAATTCTTTCAACATAGGAGGGTCACCAAATGAATCATAGAAATCCAATGGACCATCATCGGCAATATAGACAGCTAGCCAGTGGGTTCCTTTACCAGTAAAAGTATCTTCATTGAAAATAATGACCAAGGTAGAAAGTGAATGTTGATGTTTTTGATCTCATCTTTCCCGAATACGCAATGGAAATGAGGTAGCTTTTCACGTTTTGCAAGTAAGTTATTAATTGTTATATGATCCATAATTACACATCTCAAATGACGTTTTTATGACTATCAATTTGAATGACTCTATCAAATTCACCCAAAATTACAATGTTCATCAAACTGTCAACAGCGTTTGCAAAATTTCTACTTTTTCTAAGATTACCCTCTCTTATCAATTAACAATTCTAAAAATTTACCATTTGTATAGTTTTTCTTAGTCGCTTTCTTTTCTTACATTTTCTTCCTTTATTTATGATCTTTTTAAGGCTTTTTCTTCGCTGGTTCGTCGTTAGGTTTGCTTGGTTCCATGACTATCTTTTCAAAAGAATCCATTTTTACTTGTTTACTGAATTGCTGATCTCTATTTATAGCCTTTTTTAGACTTCTAAATCACTAAAGGAGCTTCATTAGGGAAAAATATTGGTGCGAAATCTCATATCTTATCCAATCGATTGTGTGAAATCACAAAGTAAGTAGCCATACATTCTTGCCGTTGCATCATTGTAAATGTCCAAGAATGTTTTTGAAGAAGAGGACATAATATGACACGCAACAAATCTAATTTGACTTCTATCACGAGGATTCTTGAAAAGAGCTCGATACTGAGTATTGAGAGCTAAATTTCTCATTTCTGTTCCTCTTGGAAAAAGATTTTGCATCATAACAATTACATTGATTTTTAGATGAGATCTTCCTTTTGTGAACAATTTTCCCAAATCTTTAAAGTTGCCAATTTCATGCATTAAATCATCGAAAACTCAGTAATAAATCTAAAATTCCCGTTAAAACTTTTTTTAATGTGCTCAAACGATTCCGGTTGATTTGTTCCTGAGATCCACATAAGATTGGGATATTGTCCCCCATAATCAACTCTATTGTTATAATTTTTCAGCAGATTTTCCACCCAAGTCTTTTTACCGCTTCCGCTTACTCCAAATAAAATTAAAGAAAAAGGTACTTTAAATCTCAAATCGTAACTCATATTTATAACAAATTTAAAACATCTCATACAACAGGTAACATCTATTTATAACAAATTCTTAACATCAAGCTATAACATTGAACTAATATCTGTAACATTGAACTAATATAAATCGACATCAGATAGAAGGTTGTTGGCAGATAACTATGTTGATGTTGCCAAGCTGGTGCATTCTTCAAGATGAATTTTCATTGTTGCTAGAGTTATGTTTCTAGAAGAACGAGTGCACTTCAACTGAATCGAATCATCTGTCTTTGCGATGAAATGCAACAGAGACAGGTCACTTTGCATGGGACGTGTGTATATTGCTATCATTTTATTGACTTGTTACTTTAAATAGGGAGTCGTTTAACCATTTGTAGACATGTGAATTAGGAACAGATTGCATTTGGTTCTCTTTCGACTCACAGTAGCTCAAAGGCACCACACTGGGATTTCATTTCGATAGATTGTTTCCAAAACTTGTCTCAATTTCCCATGACGGAATCTTTTATCATCAAATTGTACTTTTCCTTTTTCATATGATTGCACTTATTGCTAGTTTTTTGACGGATCGAAAACAATGAGTTCTTTTGAATGGAAAGACTTCTGAATCGAAGAGGTACCCCAAGGATCTGTGCTAGGACCTTTATTCTTTCTGGTGTATATTAGGGACCTTTAGATCGAGTACGAAGACGAGTACGAAGACGAATTTGAGCACACAAGGGACCAAGGACTTCGTAGTCCTCTCGTTGTGACACTCTGGTTGTTTAGATTTGAAACCCTGGGCGACGGCAACAAAATTTTTTTTGTAAACAAATATGGCGGATGTCGGCCTTGCAGTAGCACTTCTTGACCATTTTGACGACGAGGAAGAGATGTTTCTTCAACTACTTGATGAATTAGTAAGGCCAAAAAAGAACCGTGAATTTCCTTACTGGGAATACGCGCATTTTAATTTGGAAAGAGTTTCCAAAGATGATTGTTTGGCGCAATTTCGTTTTGAAAAGGGGGACTTGCCAAGACTTCTGAATGTGTTGCCAATTCCCGACAAGGTTGTTTGTCCAAATGGAACCATTGCAGATGGAATGGAAGCACTCTGCATTATGTTGAGGAGACTGGCATATCCTTGCAGATTAGGTGATGTCGTACCATTATTTGGACGCTCTGCTCCAGAACTGAGTCTGATCTCAAGCGAGATAGTAGACCATATTTCCAACACGTTTGGAAATCTTTTATCGAGCCTTGGCCAACCATGGCTCTCACAAGCAAGGCTTCAGAGCTATGCTGATGCTATTTATGCCAAGAGTATGGCGTTAGAAAATTGTTGGGGGTTCATTGATGGAACTTTAAGGCCTATTTGCAGACCCATTGAAGGGCAAAGAGTCGTGTATAGTGGCCATAAAAGGGTACATGGATTGAAATTCCAGGCCGTTTCAGCAGCAGATGGAATGATTGCACATCTTTTTGGACCAGCGGGTAAGTATTCACACAATTCCTATTTTGCACAGCTCTGCATAGTTACATAGCATAAAGTTTATAGGTAGCAAAAAACTAAATTTTTTGCAGCATTTTAAACCTTGTTTTCTTTTTAAAACAGAAGGAAAACGTCATGATTCTGCAGTATTAAGAATGTCTGGTCTTATGGCTCAGTTGGAGCAGTACAGTTTTGGCCCAGGAGGTGAACCATTGTGCATTTATGGGGATAGTGCCTATCCACACAGAGTGCAGCTGCAAACAGGCTACCAAAATAATGACCTCAGTCCTGAAGAACAGCTCTTCAACAAGAACATGAACAGGCTCAGGACCAGTGTAGAGTGGACATTTGGTGATGTTGCCACATATTTTGCATTCACTGACTTTAAGAAAAAATTAAAAATTGGCCTTTCCCCTGTTGGTGCCATGTACAGAGTTGCTGCACTTATGCATAATGCAAAGACCTGTCTCTATGGGTCCTTCACAAGCAAGTACATGGAAATAGAACCACCAAACCTAGAAGAGTATTTCAATTTAAGATAAAAGATGCCAAGAGTTATAAATATTATTGTTTGCTTTAACTACAATGTTGAATTTAAATATTTTTGTTATTGTTTTCAATTAATGATAAACTTAAAATTTTATGATAACGTAACAAACACTTAACATTTTATTTATTCAGGCATACAATTTGATAATAAATGGGATCACAAGAAGCTTCATATTAAGAAGTTTAATGTTAAGAAGCTTCAAACGAAAACAAAGATTTGTTTTATTCTGCACTATTTATTCTATATATGCTATTGTGATCCTATTTATCATTAACATAGTTCTTTAATCTCAATGAAATTATTAAATATAACAAAGAAAAATATTGAAACATTTTGCACCAAGACATACCAGAAGCCAACACATTATTATGTTTATTTTTTATCATTTCTTAGTATTTCCAGCATGCATTTCATCATCTGCTGCTGTTGCTGCTGCATTTGTTGCATGAACTGCATTTGCATTTGCTGGAAATTCCTGGATTCTGTAGCTTGATTTCTTGCTATTTCCAGTTCTTGTGCCCTTATCTCTAACTCTCTTGACCTTATCTCAAGATCCCTATCAACTTGCACTTTCTTGGCCTGTAAATTCTCATTTATAATTGATAGTGCATCAGCAGATGATCGTCGTTTTTTTGGCTCATTCTTCCCAACTCTTTCCATTGTTTGTCCTAATCTCTCTGTTGCTTTCTTTCTTACCTCTTGGGCCTGCTTTGCTTCCAGTTCTGTTCTTTTGTCCAAGTTTTCTTTTTCACTGGCCCATAACTTTTCAATCTCGTCAATGCGTTCCTTTATATCAGTAAGACCACGGGTCAATTCATCATACTCCTCTCCTTCAATACCTGTTGTCAAGAACTCCTCTTTAATTTCAAGTTAGATGAAAATCTTTCATAGTTCTTAACATAGAATAAACTCGTTTTTTTACAAGAAACCAACTATAAGAAACTCTGTATGGCCTTCTCCCCATAATCAAGAAACCCTTCGAAATTGAATAAAATGAAAAAACCTAAGAAACTATAAATTCGGCATTCAATTTTAATGATGTGGTCTAATATACTGTATATAATGTTTGTTTATGTTCAAAGTTGTAATTGTGCTCGAAGCCAAAGAAGCCCTACTTTGTGTTGAAGAGTAAAATTTCTTATGAAAAATGAGTGTACAACTAAATAAAATATTTAAACATACCTGTGGCTCTACGTTCATAAGCTTCATTTTTCTTAAAATTTAGAAGCATCTTGTCAAACTTCTCCCTCACAGAGCGCTGAGTTACTTTAAATCTAGGGTTGACCAAGTTGTTCAAATTATCGGCAACTTTTGTCCATGTCTGCCCTCTTTCTTTCGACCCAGGTTTGTAAGAAAAAGGCTGGAGAAACAAAATTTCACGTATAAAATACAATCCAAAAACTTTTCTTTTGTTTAAACTGGACATATTTTCTGCCATGGTTAATAATTTAACTTAATAATTTAACAAATCTAATAATTTAGGCCACCAGAATTTTGACTTCGTCTTCAGGTACGAAATTTTCTCAAAACATTGTTGTCAACAGTGTCAGGACGACCAAGTTTTTTGGGCGATTCCCAGACAATATGCGCATACCATTGCGCAGTACGAAAATTCGTCTTCGTACTCGTCTTCGTACTCGATCTAAAGGTCCCTATTACTGATCTCTGTGACAACGTGAATTGTGATTTCAAACTCTTTGCAGATGATACTTCTTTGTTTTCATTAATTGAGATCATTAAATTAAACGAAATCATTGACGCTGAAATTATAAATAAAGATATTGAAAAAATAAGGATTTCGGCTTGGCAGTGGAAAATGAAATTTAATGCAGACAAATCAGAGGAAGTCATATTTTCCACTAAGAGATCAAGAACCATCAATCCACCATTAACATTGGGTATCTATGAAATCAAATGGGAAAATGAAAATAAGCATTTAGGAGTAATATTAGACTCAAAGCTGGATTTTAAAAATCATATTAGAGCAGCCATCCTAAAAGCTAGAAGAGGTATTGGTCTGATACAATGTCTCTAAAATATGTCTCTAGTAGTGTCCTTAATCTACCTTATAAATTATATATGAGGCCCCACCTTGACTATGGAGATTTATTGTACCATAGATATGATCCAGAAATGCGACTAGGTTTTACGCAGCCCTCGCTGTTTCTGGTGCGTGGAAGAGTACAAATAGGCAAAGGCTTCTGAATGAGCTGGGATGGATGTACAGTAGAAGATGGTATCGTCGTTTATGTCATTTTTTTAACCTGAAAACAAAAAAGTCCCAGAGTACCTCTTTGATGAAATCCCAGCTGAACAACAAACAAGCTACAATCTTAGAAATTAGAGGATGTATGCTCCATCTATTGACAGGATTGTGCGTTTTTCAAATACATACTTCAGCAGCACACCCTTCGAATGGAATTTACTTGATAATAATAGAAGGTGCTGCAAGTCTATTGCTGAATTGAAGCAAAAACTGCTCTCTAACATACGCCCAAATGAAAACAGTGTCAACAACATACATGATATTGAGGGTAGAAGAATCTTAACAAAAATGTGCTTGCAGTTCAGTGTTCTGGATGAGCACAGGTTCAGGCACAGATTCAACACTGCTAGTCCACTTTGCAACTGCGGTACAGCGAATGAGGATAAAAAACACTTCCTCCTGCACTGCCCTTTGTTTAGAAACTCTCGTATGTATCTCCTTGGCGAGCTCTCAGAATTTCTCTACCTTGATCTTCCTAACCTTGACGATGACCTCTTTTGTTCAGTGCTATTGTATGGCAGTGCTGAATTTCCATATATCATAAACAGAATGATTCTGGAAGCTACAAATAAATTCATTAAATCATCCAAGCATTTTTATCGTGTAGATTATGAAAGTTAGTGGCGTCTGGAAACAAAGAATCCGTGCATGTACATGTAAATGTATAGTTTTATGTGTGTGAGTCTATCTGTTGTGCCGTAATTCTCTTTGTGTATGTGTACTGCTTGATTTCATTTTGATCTTCTGAGTTGTAAGTGTCATCCCTAGTGGGAATTCGCTGATAATATGTCCTTTCCCGCTATGGATGGCACATAGTTTATATAAATCTTGTTTTTTGTCTTTGTAATTGTTTTAGTTGAGCAAAAAAGTCAATTTTAGCAGTTAATCTTCAAGCTGGGTCCTCCCATTATTTCGACAGCTTGTGTTGGCCAGTTCCAAGAAATCTAAGACGTCTGCTAGAAAGGGTGAACATTGCAGCAAATAAGGCATCCTGGATACATTCAGCTGAAAATAAAACATTAATACTTCAGTGAAGTCACTGTGCAGACAGCATTAATTGAGGCTAAAATGCTTTCTTTGTTGTTTGGACCCCAGGAGGAGAGCTCTTTGTGGAAAAAATTTATTTCTACAAAGAATATTGGTCATTGCCTGAAAGAAATGCAACGCTGTTATTCAATGGATATGTTGCGCAAGTTCTTCTGAAACAGAGAAGAATATACTTCTATCGAAGTTGCGACAAGCCACTTCTTGAGCCAAAGGAGTTTGACGATAACGCAGACAACACCATTGGTCATGCGTTAAATTGAAGACGAATCCAAAAGGTGACTGGATTTGCAATATTTGCATCCAGAAAGACATTGATGGAGATATCAATATAATATAAACAACTGTAATAGTTATGCAATTATGAGCTAAGTTAAATATCTACAAAATTTATACAACTTAATATATTCATTGGTCTAGTAGTGGTGCTTTCAAATTGGTCACAGCAGCGCATATTGTAACAATATCATCTCAAATTGGTAGAAGGAGTAATGGAAGTTCAGTTTTCAATATAGCATATTCTTTCATTCCTCTCATTGCTTTCTCTACAAAAATTCTAAGGTTTGCAACTTTGGAAATTTGATTCACGTTGTCTTTGCGCATCTGCAAATTACCTTGAGTGGATGGTGGAATTGTAAGCATGCATTGATAATAAGCCAAATATTAGCTGATTTTCAAACTTCGGTCACCCAAAACCGAAAATATTTGGGAGAAGTTTCTCTGCTAAGCTGCAGTCTTCAATGATGACAATATCTGACAATAGCTATATTCAACCCCAATCGTTCTTTGAACATGCCCATAGGGCCCCTATGTAAATAAGAAGTTGAACGAATCAATTATGACATAGTGTCTACCTCATATCTGCTTCCTCTTGGAAATCTCCTTATGTGGGAAGTGCCATTTATTTTCCATATGTTAATTGAATAGCAGGGTTCTCTGCACTTGGTCAGTGCTGCAGTGGATACAGTAGCAGTTAATGAACCAGATGGGGATCACCAGGAGGCTGTTACGGGAGATTTAGGAGAAGATGCTCAAATTATTAATGGTAGGATTGTTGCTCGCTTTGTTTCTGATAATGTCGTTAATCTATCGAACAGAACGCCATCAGAACATGAAGTAACACTGCTTTCTAAAGGTTTAACATTTTCTCCTACACCTACCGACTTGGAAATATCAAGACTGAAGACAGATATTGAAGATTTCAAAAGACGCATGAGATTACTATGGTTTTTAAGCTGGTGGCTGATACGTGTACATTTCTCCTGGTAGGCCTATGGCCTAAGTTTATTGGCTTTGTTTGGGGCCTAGGCATACAAAAATCAGTCATTGGCAGAAGCTTTGTAGCTACGAGGACTAACAGATTTCAACTAATGTGGCGTCTCAATCGACCGTAGTCACTTGACAGCTACAGAGTGAAAAGTATGTTTTGCTAGTGCAGACATGAAAGTTCCCTATGATTTCAATAAGTTCTCGAAAAATGGGGGAAACAAGGAGGCACACTTAAACCTTAGAAAACAAGCAATCGACGAGAGAAAAGAAGATTGTGACAAAAAAGTCATATTTTTCAACTAGGTCTCAATGCCGACACATGCTCAAAAACCTCAATATCGAATGAGCTGGCAAGTGATTACGAAGAAGCCGACAATCAATTGATTGCTTTAGTTCAAGCTTCTACTGTAAGTCCAGGAGACACCGTCATGGCAAGATCGTCATCAGGTGGTATAGATATTCAGGTTCTTTTCTTGGCGCATAATTTGGTTGGAGTACAGGTCCTTATCGGCCATGGACCTGGTAAAAATAGAATGATAAATGATATTAAATTTATATCTTGTTAGCTACCATGTGCAAAAGACGTTTTGTATGAAGCGATCTTTGCTATCCCTGAAGCATCACCGATTTCATTGATTTTGATGAAGAGAATAAAGTGGAGGAATTTGTTGTAGAGGACAATTTCGCGGAATATCTTGACGACGAATTTTTTTGTTTATGTTATTAAAAGTTAAGTTCTGGCCCTACGTAGCTTGCAATAAATTTAGCGTACAGTGTTGTTGCTTGTGAATTGCCCCTTAATAATTCAACAAAAGGCCAAATGATATTTTTCATCACCGCTCACGTTAAGTACGAAAACGAGGTTTCACTGTCACAATAGCACCTCAGTAGCCAAAAATATCTTCTCTCGTGTATTTAGGACCCATTTCAACTAAATATGTACTGCTTTAGTGAAGCCTTGTACATTACATTGTACCAAGCTGCACCTTAGTAGTTTGCTGTGGTAAAACTTCACAAACGGCACTTCAAACACGAAAACTAGGACAAAGTTCCCGGAAATCGCCCATATAACAATCATATTCGGAATCAGCGTCCCCAAATTGACCAAAATCAAGTTGTCTCGTTTATTTCGCCTTTGGGGGGCAATAGCCCCCCTTCACCGCCTGGTCTAAATTTATTGAATTGTAGGGAGTATTATTGCTGAAATTTCATTTCATGGATACGCTGATTTTATTTTCATATGCTGCAAAAGGTTTGATTATTTATTCTGAAAAATTTGCCAGGCCGTTGTCATTGTCATTCAGTGTTTTGTCAGCCAATCATTGAGCAGCAGACAAGGCCCGATTTTCGACTTTACCTGCACGCACGGCACTGAAGAAAACAACTTAAACATATGTGAACGGTATTAAAATTGCTTTATATTTATTTTGAAAGCAGGGAAAGGTTAGTAGCATTTTATTTTTTTAATAAAATTTCAATTTATTTCTGAATTGTTGTTTCATCCTTTGTGTAGGTTTAAATAATGTTAAGAGCTCCTGCTTTTAGTGCCCCTTCTTCTTAGGCTGAAGGTTAAACTTTAAGTTCAACTTTCAAAGTTTCAATTTACATTTCTCGTCTCTGCTGTGGAAGATAGCTTCTGCACTTGCCATAATTTATGTTCAACAAATTCACTGTAAATTCAATGTTGAAAAGATTTTTCTTTGCCAAAAAGAAAGCTTGACAGATATTTGTCTAATTCTTCCTTAGTTTTGTGATAGTTCTGTGCTAGTTTCAATATATTTAATGACATTTCTATACAATAAATGCTTAGAAAATAGTAACATTCAATTCATTAAATAGTTGAACATAAAGAGTTTTTTTAATAATTCTAACTTAATTTTTCCAATTGTCTCATTTTACTTCCTTTTTTTAAACCAGCCATATTGACTTCAAAAGTTATACTTTTTATGCTTTTTGCTCTTTTTTCAGGTATGTCAACAACAAGTACTGTTGCATTCAATGAAGAAGAACAGGTATGTTTGTTCCATTATTTCGATACACTTTAAACAACTAACATCAAACTCAAAATGTTTTCTTACACCAATGAACTTGCAATTAAAAAAAATACTTTAGTCTCTGACTAGATTTGTTTAAGGAATTACATAGAGCTGTCACTGTTAAAAAAAATCATTTTGCCTCAATATTATATTTTAGTAACTGTTTTATTGACTATTATTTTGTAGGAAATTCAAAGATAAGAAGGAGAAAGAATTGGAAAATTTAAAGCTAAAGTTGCAAAGATGTTTAAAGTTGACAGAGATTTAATTTTCAATTTCACAGACAAAGAGGGGAAAAGAATTATGAAGGATAGCTGGTAACTCATATTCATAGTTGTTTCTTAACACAGTCACTCTCATGATGTTTTTTTCTTTTATCTGTGTAAAATAAAATGTGTAAGTTAATATGTGAAATTCATTTGTAGGCCAGACTCAATGGTAATTAAAGTAACACAAGGAAAGAGGAGCCAAAAACGAAAAAGAGAAAATAAGGAAGATCAAAGAAAAGAGAATAAAGGTCCGAAGCTAGCAAAATTCTTTGATGATTTGATAACTCGTTTTATAATTGCTTATTTTTGTTTACTATAATTTTATGATATAACTGTTGAATAATTAAATAATTAAAAACGCCTCTGCAGCAGGTGGCCACATTTTGCACCCACCTGACATCAAAGGACCTTCAGGGAGCCTGGTTGGAAAACTTGCTTGCACTTGCAACTATGCTCGCAACTCTCCTATTGTTTGCTCTATTGTCTTGTTTATTAATCTATTGCTTTTGCAACTTGCTCCCAACTACATGTACACTGAAAATTGCATGTTTTCTAGCCTGGGAAGGCAGAAAGTGAGTCCAGATCAGTGGGGTAACCGATGTAGGTTGGGGTTAGAGCAATTTCTAAAGGCTCCCAAGCCTAGAGTCACATAATAGCATCACATGATTTGGGGCCCCAGCTGTATCCCGGATTGTCACTTGAGCATTTCCGTCCGGATTATTTAACTTCCTTTGTGTGTGTGTTTTTTTCACTAACTGAAAGTGTTTTGCTCTTTGTTGATCCACGAATTTAATTTAATTTAATGTTATTGTTGTCTGGAGTTTTGAAAAATTTTCATTCTGAAAGGGCTCTAAGCAAAGTATTTGTAAGGGCCCCGACCTGTTCTTTTACGCCATTGATCCAGATAATGGATCCAGTGTATCTTTAAGACCCTGTCAGGAAAGTTTTATTATGTAAATCTTGTGCAGAACCTTTTTGTATTTGCTCTTAACAAAGAGATTGTAGATACTTTATGTAAGATGTGTTAAATACATGTAAAAGGTTGAAGCTCAGTGTATTATATATAAATTTTGCCCCATGCAAGAATTGATTTATTTAGATTTATATTATATTTGCATTTATCTGAAATAAGAATATGTGAATCAGTTAGATATTATAAAAGAGTTATAAAAATTAACAAAAAATGTATTTTTCCTCTTTATTTTTGCCCAAATGGTAATGTTAAATTTACATTATCAAGACTAGAACGTATAGAATGTAATCTACAGAAATTAATTTTCTTGCAATTCTTTATTTAATAAGGTACTGACATTGAAACGTAGCCAAAAGAAATTTCCTGTTCTTTTTATGTACAAAAAAAGAAATTTAATACGTTTTATTGGTAAGAGTTTCGTGACTTTATGTTGCTGATCTTGTAAATTTAGGGATTGAATTGAAAGTCAGTTCAAATTTGGCAACATTTTGTATAAGTTTATATCCTTCTACATTGTGACACAAAAATAAGATTTACCCTTGCATCTCACAATATTTATTGAATTTCAGGAAACTCAGATCTCGAGCAGGCATTTAAAGATTCTAGTGAGGTTAAAGACCTATCAAACAAAACGTTGGTTGGAATGATGCTAAGAAAGACAATAGGAAGGCGATGAACTATGTTGATCAAGATGAAGTTAAAACACTTGTGGGTGAGTAGTCAGTAACTTAGACTTGAAATGGTGCTTTTTCCTAGCTCTGTAGATCCCCCTCTTTCTTAAGACTCCTCTGTGTCAGTCAAGATCCTCTTTTAAACCAAAAATTCAAATACCAATCACCTGTCGCCAATCTTCCTTTGTTTTTTTTTTATTTGCCAGGGAATAGTACAGTAGGGATTATTACTGCACTGCACTACTATTGCACTACTACTGCATTATTAAGTATTGCTAATAAATAAGAACTGTGACTAATTAGATTAAAGCGTTCTAAAGATTTTAAAAATGCTCTTTACTACTCTAGTAGCACCATTCTTGTCCTTTAAGTGAGCGAAAGCAGAATATGTTCTAGGTTTTATAATGCCCCAGTCTAACTGTAAGAGCTTCTAACTGTAAGGTAACCAATTTGACATTTTATCAGAAAATTCTAATTGCTTAAACTGACCAGGCGTTGTTCTACCCAATTATTTTTAGAAAAAGGCACAAAAAGTATTCACCAAGAGGAATTGTATTTCGCTATTTGTTGCTTCTATATTTTTTCATTCACAGTTTGTGAATCATATTATTGACAAAGAGAAAAGAAAGAAGATGTCACCGAATTTACTCCACACAAGCAAACTCGCAAGCTGGTAAGTGAAGATAGTATGATATCACTATGGATTACATTTCGAGTTGAAAGTAACTTCTTCTCTAACCTGAAATTTTGAGATATATTTAATATGAGGCCATGGTTTCAAGGCTGTCCTTTTTATCGCTTAACCTAATTACTGATGAAGGCTTGGTATAAAAGAGCAAGAAATACTTGCGGAAGAAGTTGGCAAGACAAAGGACTCAGGTATTACCTCGCACAGTTGTTATGATTGTGCAACCTGTCACATTTATTACATTTAGAATGAAATTGCAAGGAATAGCAAGCTCCTTTACAGAATCTCCTATATACTAATTCAGTGATCAAGTTAAGCGCGATTTTTATCCGAGTGAGTCCTCCGTTGCTGTGCAAGCCATCCCATTCGAATTGCTTTCTTTCGTTGCAGACCGAGGGGTAGGCTTGCCATCGCCATCTAATTTTTCCCCTTCTTCTCTCTCTTCTGGGGTACTTGGGGCTTCCCGTTTTTGACCTTTGTAACACGTCGTTTCGATCAATTGCTCCATTGTTTTCACAACAGGGGTTTTCGTCCTGGTCAATTGGCACGTTCCTTTTCGAATCTTCGAGCCCCGTCAACTAAACTTGCACTGAAATTCTTTGTGGCTTTACAAATTCTAGGCTTGCCGGATGATTTCCTTTTTGAATGGTCAACAAAATTTTAGAATTCATTGGCGAATTTTCGCTCTCAAAAATATCTTGCCCTCTCTTTCCTCACTGTTTGCTGTTGTGCTTGCATGATTGCTGGCATGACTTCCGCATGTAGGGAAGTAGAAACTTGTACTGACAGCAACTTCCGTTTTGAGTGAAATAAAATAACATAAAATTCCAATTCTATTTTAATCCATCCAACGAAATTCAATAACATTCATCCAATGTTAGACGACAATTACATTCACATTTTAAAAAATGCATTCCACGTTTATGATGACGATGGTGATGATGATGGTGATGATGATGACATTGATTTGCCCGTCATTTGCCCACTTAGATGACCATGGTAATGATGATGATGATGATCATGATGGTTATGATGATGGTGATGTTCATCACGTGGATGATGAGGATTTTGATGATGACATTGATTTGCCCAATTAGATGACCATGGTTTCCAGGGAAACAAAATTTATGATGATGATGATGATGATGATTATGCAAATGATCCATGCTCCTCGCTGCATCACTCTTGCTTCGACACGTGCACAATTTTCTTAACAATCTACAATATAAAGTTTGAAATAAACAATAGTTTCTATGAATTTACTGTAAAAATTAGTATTTATACATATCTCACAACAAGGAACAGTATAAGGAACTTTCACCCTCATGTCGTTGAAAAATTAAGGAACTGATGATGATTTAAATGATGCATGCTCCTCGCTGCATGACTCTTGCTTCGACAGGTACACAATTTCCTCAACAATTAATTATTCCCCAAATCGGCTGACAGTATAGTAGTAAGTAGCAACAACTCATATTCAGCAAGGCAGATTCAACGATTGAGAAATTTGTTCATCACGCGGACGAAACAAAGGTAAACATTCTGGAAAGTTTCACACTTTTCTCCATTACCTTTGGTTACCTGGATGCTATATATCGAATTTTTATTTGCACCCTATTGTTATTACAGCTTATCACTTTCGACAATATGGTGAAGTTCAAACGACAAGGTAAAATTTGCACCACTGTTACATTTCTACATCAACCCTATTGCACAATTCTTACTACCTGCAGTTCTGTTCTTAACTACTTATATTTAAAATCCTTTACATTTATACATATAATACATATGATTGTACATATATGTAGTTTACCAATCATAAATTTTTAAATCCATTGTTACAAACCTGTAATACTCTTCTCTGTTTCTTATCAGGGCTAACGAGGATATCGACATTCTTCTCGCCAATGAACTAAGAATCCCGAACTGACTACGGCGGAGGCAGCTGGGCACACAGCAACAGGAGGACAAACAACAGCAACAACCTACGAATGAATCAAAAACAAAGAACCGACGAGGCCGCAGGCAGCTTGGCACTCGGACACAGGAGCAGCGCCAACATCACCAAAGCATTCATTCCTCTCCACCACCAATAGCAACTGCCTCAGCTGAAGAATTCAACATCGAACACTCTGCAAGGCCTTTGCAAGCAATGCTGCAAGCATTTACAAAAAACCAATTCTTCATTTTAATAGATAAATGGATAAATGTATAAATATAAATATATAAATAGATAAATGCTTTGCTAAAGACAAGAACTCATTTATTAAAATTTCCCTTTGTCTTAGGCCCATCTGATGACCTTTTCTCGTGCGCTCTATAATTTCGGTAAGCACAAGTATGTCCCACCTGACCCTTCCACTTCTTTTTATTATAAGAAACTTGTTAATAAGAAACTCAGTACTGAGATCAGAGTTATGGTTAAGAAACCTTCAGTACTCGACCCAAAAGGATAAGGAACTCGCAGATGTCAAGAATATTTAGAATTATAAATTCAGCCTCCAAAAACGAACTTGAGAAACAACTTTTGCTACAGCTTTAAGAGTCAAATAAAAAAGTGCACTCCTAGAATATTCCACAAATTCTAAATACGTTCTCCCACTTTTACATAGCGACCTGGCTCTTGCCATGGCATCAGAAACTTCTCCCCTAACTATGCCGACGACAGTGTTCTCTCAATATGTCACCAGGCCACCCTCATTTAATGCAAAACGTGTTCTCATACCAAGGATCACTTTAGAACCACAGGACCTTGGTTTGCCTTTTCAACTTTCCAGGCGACAATTTCCAATACGCCTAGCATACTGTTTGACGATAAACAAGGCACAAGGTCAGTAACTAGAGAATGTTGGCATATATTTACCACAAGACGTATTCAGTGATGGCCAGCTATATGTTGCTTTCTCGCGTGCAACATCATTTGCTGGAATCAAAATTGTCACACAAGATTGTAAGCATACAAAACACATTGTCTACCCTGAAGTTCTCCAATGAGTACCTCAATTACACATCTCTACCAACATTTAACTTCATTACACTTATTCTTTTATAACCAACTCCCTTCAATAAACTCTATGTATTCACCACCCTCTTTTACTGTGATTTCCGTTTTCTTTATCTTCAAATAGTGCCAGAAACTTTCCAACTCTACCAACAATACGGAAAATCTACATATTTTTACTGATGTAAGACACCAAATTTATTTCTTAGTAAGTGTTAAAAACACACCAACAAAACTTTACTACAGTCATACAACTCCAAGTTCAGAAATGTGTCTCGACAACCTTACTAAATGTTTTGCAGCAATATCTCTTATAAAAATAATGACAGCATCACTACACTTGTATTCACCCTCCATTTACATCAACAGTGTTCATACATCAACAGTGTCTATTTGTGCACAAGCACCATTTCAACAGGCAGCACTTTAATCTTCTATTCCATCTGATACATATCACATTAACATAACATAAAAAGACTGTCTAGAAATTCTACAACCAACAACAACTAAACAAACACATTTTGCATTGCCAATTTTGCAGCAGGTCTGTTATTCTTTGCCATAAACTTAAATAATAATCCAAACCAATCAACTTTGTTGAAAGTGTCAGAACTAGTACTCAGCCGGCCTTGCCTGAAGAAAAAAACCAGAAAATCCACCACAGTACGCAAAATACCACCACATCAAGCATAATAATCCGCCACAGTAGTGATTATCCATCAGAGTACGCAAGAGCTACCAAGTTTGCTAGCGTGAGTA